>VDFB02243017.1:73777-154086 GCA_007258455.2 Sequoia sempervirens | reverse complement strand
GTTTAGCCACTATAGGTGCCCGAATGTGAAGATTTAGTTAAAAAAATAATTTCAGTGTCCAGTTTGGCCAAAAATTGTAAACCACTATTGTGGGATCACCCATTGTTATAAATATAAAAATTCAAAACACAATCAAATCCTGAAAAAATGCTAGGCAAAAATAGTGAAGTTTAGATTTAGGGGCAAAATTAAAATTTATGCATAGGGTTCAAACTTGTAGGCACAAAGCTCAGCTCCATAATTGCAAAAGTGAATCAAAGTAGCAAACACTATGTTTTCAATCTTGAGGTAATCATCTAACATGTCCTAAATTTTTGGCACATTCACAAATCATTTTTCAATATTTAACATAATCAAATCAACATCAAACCTAGAACTAGGTATCCCTATTTCTGTATTTTTTGAGTATTTATTTTAGTATTATGCTATAAAAAAAGTGGATTAATTAGTTTACTAAATATTTATGTGAGATGTGTTGTTTTCCCTTACACTTTTGGTGAACCTAAAATTCTAACACCCCTAATGTTTTGTCTTGAAGGTTTAGATTTTAGATCTAATAGTTGTAATTGTATACCCTTCATTTAGATATGACTAGGGTTTTTTCCTTTGTTGTTTGATATATATTTGATTGCTATGCACTCACCCTTTGACCTTTTGACTATGCATTATTTCTATATCATTCACCATGGACCCTTTAAGCCTTTAGCTTTGAATTACCTTCATCAATATGTCAAGGATTATAAGGTGTTTTTAAACTTACTTGATTCTTATCATTTAATCCTTCATGATATTACATCCTTTTTCCATATTGATGATGTTTCTTGTTCCATGAATGTGTTATTTTCATGTATATCTAGCTTCTCCACTTTCATAGACCTTGTTGTTTCTTTCACATCCACCTTAGATAATTTTAATTCATTTTTTACACGATTCATTTTTTGTTGCATGATGGATGATGATGATATATAAGTGAAATTTACTCTCAAAGGAAGTTTATTCTCCTTTGTAAGAGCCAAATTTTCATCATTTACATTCTAGCTCAAACACTTGTTAAACCTTCTCAAAAGCAAAAAGAACCTTCAAAAATAAAATTATTTTTTTATAAATTCTCAAAAAAAATTGGGCCACTACCTTGAGCCTCATTCCTAAGTCCTAAAGGATAAATAGAACAACTTTCAGCCAACTTGTCTATGTATTTTGTAATTTCTACTTCTAATTTCTAAATGAACTTATTATATTCATTTGTTACATCACTTTCTACTTTTTTCTCAAAAAATTCTAAAGGTTCCATTCCATGCATGTGATGGTGACCTAGATCTCTATGCCACTCTATTCCATTGATCCCTCTCCTAAAATTCCTCCCGCCTTTAAAGAAATTTTAGTGCAAGAGGATAAAATTGTTGATTTTTCCTTAACATAACTTTACCCTCTCTTCATTCCAATGCTCTCCCTTCTAGAGATGAAGCATTAGTGGATGAAGACTCTCATCTCACATTGGATCCTCCATGGAAAAATATTGAGCATGTTTTTTAAATTATTCTACATCTCATAATGAGTCTAATCATCTCATTAATATGTTTTTTTTATGATGCTTTGAAAGCACCTAAAAATCCAAAAATATGTGTCTATGGAGCACAAGACACCCCTCCATATTGGGAAGTTTCAATCTATATCCAAATAATCAAGTTATGAATTCAATGGACGAGATACAAAGCCAGACTACAACAATATAAAAATCTGAAACTTATATGCAAATCTGAAATTAAGTGACCTTAATATGGAATTATCATGATTAGCTCCATATTCTTTATGATGCTAAAAAATTATCCAACATAACATACTTAATAACATCACCATAAGATAGCATAAACAAGAAAAATATCAACAACATAAAAGACATCACATAACATACATGATTTATATGGAGAAACCCTTGCGAGAAAATACTCCACCAAGAAAAGAGGCCAAGTATGCATTATCTTCAAATAAATGAGATTAAAATACATTCATTTCTATTATCCTCTTTTCCTCCAACATGGAAACACTTATGTACATGTGAACAAAAAAATTTATCAATTGTTTCTCTCTATTTATACATCTAATGAGTTGATTCTATAGGCTTGTAAAGAGGTATTAAGCACCAAAAATTATGCCCAAAGATGATTATTCATTCCAAATGTCTCAACCCTTGGATTACCTCCCCAAAATATGAAAGGACACTAGTTTTGGCCACAATACTTTCCCTCCAACTTAGGTGCTCAAACTTGGAAATTAAATATTACATTAAATATAACAAAAGATAAAATACCAAGAGACACCTATTGCCTCTTTCCGAGAATCCACTAGGAGAAGCCCAACATTCAGTCATTTGTCCACTTCACTTTTATTTTTCCATCCCATTCTAGGCACCCACATGTGGAGAAAATAATATTAAATATTCACATCCACAAGTCACCTTTATTGTTTCTAGTGGAACCCATCATCCCTTATGAATGTATTAACAACAATAGTGAGAATAAATATTACAAAATATTTTCCCAATACACCTTAAGTTCCTAGGGACACTTTCCAAGGATTTTTGAACCATGTAATATGACATAATTTACAAGATAGATTATTCCTTAATCCTAACATTCTCCCACTTGACATCATACATTGTAAATACACCCATAGGAATCACAAAAAAGGGAAGAACATCCCTTAGCCAATCATTTACCACCTGAATCTTCACCATGCTCTCGTGTTCCAACAAGATACCTACAAAAGAAACCATGATAACCACCATCAAGAAAAGAAATCCTTACATCCTCCAACATGCCACCTATGAAAGAAAAAATAACATGCCAAGATGAAATATATCAACTGTCACTAAAACTTGCGCCAATATTTACATGAAAACAAGCATTATATTCAAATGTTAACAAAGGCTTTGAGTAGTTTCCTTACTCATACTGGCTAGAGGAGCAACCACAAAAAATTACAACTCATCCAAGCTAACCATACCTCAAAACAAGGTATACAAATCATAGATGGAACTTCATGCCATCAACATACCAAACCAAAATTCCAATCAAGTTTTTGTATATCCATCCTCCTATCTTAATGCAACATATCAATGTACAAATGACCATAGACAAAGCAAACTAAAAAAGTCTGCAAATTAAAACTAAAACAAACTCATGGACATATACATTCCACATTCGAGTCATCCCACAACAAGAAAATGGGTAGCTAATCCACAACATGCATGACTCGTAGGTCCAAATCTAATAAAACATGCAAACTCATGATCACATCAGTAATCAATAAACCAAGATATCAAAGAGGATAACTGGACATATATCCAAAAAATCCCACTGCATGAGTAATGTCAAATCTAAAAATAGATCAAGGCATACCAAGTCTACCTATAATACTTTACATAGGGGATGTGGCTAATTCCTATATTAGATAATGTGAAAGAAACATATAATGATATGTGCATTCTACAAACATATATGTTACAATACATCTCTCATAACTAGTCCCCATAGCTCTCCAAAGTTCTTCACACCCAACAAAATAAAGAGATCAAGGAACCTCCATGTTGTCATCAAAGAATAATGAACAATGCATGACCACAAACATAGTTATCACCATAGCTCCATACAAATATCAAATCCAATGTCATGTAAATACAAACATCTAAGAATAAGAACAAGACCAAAGAGAGAACCTACAAATCAAACCATATCCTTGTTCCACACTAACATGTACCAAGTTGTGTAAAGTAAGATCTACTTCATCATTCCCAAATTGAAAGGATATCAACATCTAACACTCAAATCAAATGAAATCATTTCAGCAATAGATGTAAAACTCTCATATCGAATGTAGATCAAATAATCCAATCATTCCCACAACAAAGGGAATATTTGCAAAGCCACAAATAATTTCTTGTACCTCTCTGAATAAGTCCTTAGAACTAGATCCATAGCTCAAGACTAAAATCAAGGAGAAAAATGAAAATCCATATAACCATGCATCTTATTCATAGCAAGTACTCAAAAATTCTATATTCAAGACTAACTCATATGAGAAGACAAGATACAAAAAAAATGAATTCATCTAATATTTAGGTGGGTATTACCTTTCATACCATTCACCTATTGAGTAGACCAAGAGTAGGATACAAGATTTTCCTATGTACACAACACCAAGTAATGAAATCTTATAATAATGGACAATCTTCTCTTCAAGTCCATAATGGGCTCATGTCCATAATTAGGTTTAGGATCCTCAGTTTATCTCAACACATGATCTCCATAAATAAGAGATATCGTAGCCTCACCCAAGTATCCCTAGTTTCCATGAACATCCACCAATTAATCCATGCCAACTTTAAATGCAACCCTACTGTTGGAATATGTGCCTCAATCCTTACTGACATGAAACTCCTTGAAAGCAAAGTCGGTGTGACATTATCGATGTCTAGCCGACTAACTGTTCTAAATCTGCTTGATAGGTTCATATCGCTGTGACAGGGTTGATGTCTTGCCGACAAGTCTATTGCTGTGACTTTCAGTGTTCAGCGTGACCTTTTGGTGAATGGAAACCTTTGGGCGACAGTTTGATCTTATCAAGCTAACTCACGGGTGTTGGGGAAAGGTCCCAGTGAATGGTGAATGTCTCACCAATAGCTTAAAGCTATCGGGGTAACATAAAGGTCGTGGGGAGATGTCTCAACGATGAAGCTAGGTCACGCCGACGAGAGTTCTCGTCGTGTCTTCGCGGTGACAAAAGACTTCGCTGAGAAGTCTTGGCGACTTGTATAAGTCACGCCAATAGTCTTTGGTAAGACTTGGGGCACTTGGAGAAAGGTCACAGAAAAAGACATGAGTCTTGGCAACAGTATGTGACATTCAGTGGAAGCTTTGTCTTTCGGTATGACGTCTCACCGAAACCGTGAGGTCTTGCCGATAGTAGTAAGGCTTCAGTGTAGCATGAAGTGGTCGGCGAAAAGTTTTGGCAAGAATGAAGTGTCTTGCTAATAGTGTAACTCATCGCTGTGACTTATGATTTTGATATGAGTCTCTTCGAAGAGCGATAGTCATGCCGAATGGCTCAAGCTGACATGACTTGAAGATTTCGACATAAGGTCTTGGCGATAAATGGAAGTCTTGCTGATGGTTCCTCTGAGTTTGATATGACTTGTGTGCATTCGATATGAGTCTCGCCGATAAGGGAAACTCTTGTCGACTGCTGGAGAATGAAGCCGATATCAATAGAGAAACTTTGTGGCATCGAGGAGACACTATTAGTGTCTCATCGATATGCCAACAAAGTTTGAACGTCGTTGACCGTGTGACCATCCTATGTGGCATCCTGCTGGACCAATCAGAGGAAGCAGTTTTCAAATGGATGACGGTTGGTTTTTTGCATCAATTGTAGCACTGGAGAAAAATTGCATGCAAGGAAAAATCATCTGCTCGAAAGGAAACTATCTATGACTGGCGATGCCGGATAAGGATGCACAGAAGACAAAATCAGAATGTGATAAGATAAAAGCAGATCGAGTCTGAGTTCTCAAGAGAGAGTTGAATTGTTGAGAGGATTTTTCTATAACAAGAAGAACAGTGAATGAAGCTACATTGAACTAATACTAGAGAGTTGTATCTCTGATTGTATGTAATTGTTGTTACTATAATACAAAGAGATTCAGTTTGGTGTGGTGGGTTTTTTCCCAAAAGGGTTTCCCACGTAAATTTGTTGTTCAGTTGTCTTTGTGTATTTTCTCTATTTCTATAAATCTTTCATGTGTGTCTTAATTAGATTGTAATTTGAAAATTAAAAGCCCTGTATTGCATTCTTCCCTATGGTTTTGACATTAGGAAAGTGTTTCTGCACCTCTGCTTTCCTTACAAGTGGTATCAAAGCCTGGCTAGTTGTGTTGTCCTTGTGAGTGGGTTGGGTTTTTTGCGTCAATAATTTTCAGTGGGAGTTTTGTAGATGTCTGATAATTTAATTACAGATTGAGATGGCAAGCACATCCAGAAGGATGGAAATAGAGAAATTCAATGGAAGCAATTTTGAGTTGTGGAAACTCAAAATGGAAGATATGTTAGTTGATCGAGATCTTTGGACTGTTGTGTCTTGAACAATGCCTCAAAGCATGAAGCAAGAGGATTGGGACCTAGCAGATAGAAAGTCTAAAGGGTTGATAAGGCTCTGTTTGGCAGACTCTGTTCTTCTAAATGTGCATGAAGAAAAGACTGGCATCCATTTATCAGGGCAAGTCCTTGGTGAACAAGTTGTTCTTGAGGAAGAAGTTGTACTCTTTGAGAATGCAGGAAGGAGGGTCTATTGCTGATCACTTAAATGCTTTCAACATGTTGATTGCTCAGTTAACATCTATTGGTGTAAAGATTGAAGATGAAGATCATTGCATGATGTTGCTATGTTCTCTGCCTGATTCTTGGGATCATTTGGTGATGGCTATAGGGAGTACAACATCCACATTGAAGATGGAAGATGTTGTTGCTTCTCTATTATCAGAAGAGATGAGAAGAAAATCTTCTGACAAATCTGAAGATCCAGATCGAAATTAGAAGGGAGATCAGTCTCTAGCAAAAGTTTGAAATGTTGGAATTGTGGGAAACGGTCATAAGCTCTTCTTAGAGTGATGTAACGCCTTCATTGTAGCTGGCTACACGGGCATCAGATGATGTGCGATGATTGATTAAAAGCATCTTTCCCGCTTCATAGAGATGGTTCTGAAGTATGAATAATGGTGGAAAGGTGTACTAATGAAAAAATCTTTAGAAATTGTTGGTCGTGGAAGAATCAGAATTCAATTCCCTGATGGAAGTGAAGGGAATCAATGATGTGATGCATATACGGTTTGGCTCAAAATTTACTTTCTGTAAGTAAGCTGAATGATATCGGAGTGCATGTCACGTTCTTTGGAAATGGCTACAAGATGACTAGAGGCTCTATGGTGCTGGATAGGGGTGCTCGAAATAGTACCTTGTACAAGTTGGATGCACAAGCTATTCAATGCAATAGTGTCACTGCGACAACACTTAAGGCTACCATGGAGATAAAAGGAAAATTCCCTGATGGATAAAGCCATGGAGGTTAAACTTCCAGCAAAAAAAACTATGCTCTGGCATCATAGGCTAGGAACATTGGTGAAAAAGGTTTAAAAAATTGAAAAATAAAAACTTGGTAGAAGGGCGTGATTGTAACATTGAGTTTGAATTTTGTGAACATTGCATATATGGTAAACAGCACCGTGTTTCTTTTTATTCCAGTCCTCACAAATCTTCTGGTTTGCTTGATTATATACATTCTTATGTGTTTGGTCAAGTGAATGTTCCTTCTATGTCTAAATCAAGATACTATGTGTCGTTTATTGATGATTATTCAAAAAGAACATTTGTATATTTTCTGAAGAAGTAAATCAGAAGTGTTCAGTCGGTTTAAGGAATTTAAAAACCTTGTAGAAAATCAGACTGGTGGAAAAATAAAATGCTTGAGGACTGACAATGGCGGTGATTTTTGTTCAGATGAATTTGAAAGGTATTGTACAGATCATGGGATTAAATGACATAAGACTACACCTTATACTCCACAACAAAATGGAGTTGCTGAAAGGTTCAACAGGATAGTAATGGAAAGAGCACGAAGTATGCTGAGCAGTGTTGGCTTGGAGGAGAAGTTCTGGGCTGAAGCAGTCTCTACAGCATGTTACTTGGTAAATCATTCTCCTAACTCTGCTCTTGTTGAGAAGACACCTTTGGAAGCATGTTCTAGAAAGAAGCCCTCTCTCAGACATATTCGTGTCTTTGGCTGTGAGGCATATGCATATGTGCCATTTGAAAAAAGATCTAAGTTGGAAAACAAAGCTGTGAAGTGTATTTTTATTGGCTATAGCGCTGGAATAAAAGGATACAAGCTTTGGAATCCTGAGACTGAGAAGGTTTTGTACAATAGAAGTGTTATCTTTCGTGAGCTGAAATCTTCTACATTAGATCTGCAGTCAGAGAAGAAATCAGAAAATGAAAAGGATGTAGTAGCAATTCCTTAGACACTAGATAAAGAGGAATTGAAAAATCAAAATGTACCTGATACTGAGGAGAGCTCAAGTAGTTCTGAAAATTTTAAAGAAGATGAAGAACTACCTCAGCCTCAGCCTGTGAGGAGGTCAACTCATGAGAGAAAGCAACCTGAAAGGTATGGGTTTTCTTTAATTGAGTCTACTTGTGCCTATGCTTTAATTTCTAACACTGATGAACCTAGGACTGTGAAAGAGGCATTTAAAATGTTTGATTCAAACTCTTGGTTGGAAGCCATGAATGAAGAAATGGCATCATTAGAAAAGAATGATACTGGAGTTTAGTTCCATTGCCTAAAGGCAGAAAATCTATAGGCTACAAATGGATATTTAAAAATAAAATAGGTCTGGATGGTAGTGTGGAGAAATATAAAGCAAGGTTGGTTGCAAAAGGTTATTCCCAGGTAGAGGGAATTGATTATGGAGAAATATTTTCTCCTGTAGCTAAGCTGACATCCATTAGATTTCTTTGGTCACTTGCATCAGTGTATGACTTAGAGATTGAATAGATGGATGTGAAGACAACATTTCTTCATGGTGATCTTAAAGAAGAAATTTATATGTCCTAGCTGGAGCACTTTGTGGAAAAAGGTAAGGAAAGACTGGTTTGCAAGTTAAAGAAATCTATGTATGGGTTAAAACAGTCTCCTAGAATGTGGTACCAAAAGTTTGGCACGTTTGTTTTGTCATTGGGATTTGTAAGATCAAAATGTGATCATTGTGTATATTACAAAGCTGAAAGTGATCAAGTCCTTATTATTGCACTCTATGTTGATGATATGTTGTTCATAGGCAATAGTAAGCTAATGATTTTTTATCTTAAGTCTCAATTGTCTGCAAAGTTTGAAATGAAAGATCTTGGTGCAACAGGGTATATTTTGGGAATGGAAATAACCAGGGACAGGAAGAATAGAAAGCTTTGGCTCAGTCAGAGTAAGTATGTCAAGACTCTTCTAGAGAGATTTTGTATGACTGAGTGCAAGCAGCTAGTTGTTCCAGTTACACAGGGAACAAAGCTATCTGTTGAGGATTGTCCAAAATCTCCTACTGAGATGGAGGACATGACCAGTGTGCCATATGCTAGTGTTGTTGGTAGTCTTATGTATGCAATGGTCTATACAAGGTCAGACATTTCCCAAGTAGTGGGAGTTCTTAGTCGGTTTATGGCTAATCTTGGAAGAACACATTGGGATGTTGTGAAGAGAGTGTTTAGATATCTGAAGGGTACTTCAGATTATGCTCTGTGTTGCCATGGGGACTTGGTTGAATCACAGAGGACTCTTAGTATTCAAGGTTATGTGGACTCTGATTGGGCAGGGGACATTGACAATAGAAGATCCACCAGTGGATATGTTTTCATGATGAATGGTAGTGCAGTGAGTTGGATGAGCAAGAGGCAGGTGTTGTCACTTTGTCCACTACAGAGGCAGAATACATGGCAGCCACACATTCCTGTAAAGAAGCAATCTGGTTAAAACATTTTTGTTATAACATTGGCTTTGATGCAGAAAATATTACTATCTACTGTGATAGCCAGAGTGCTATATGTTTGGCAAATAATCCTACTTTCCATGCCAGGACGAAACATATAGATGTACAGTATCACTTTGTACAAGATATGGTGGAGGATGGGAAGGTCTCTTTGGAGAAAGTGGATGCTTTGGAAAATGTTGCAGATGCATTGATGAAGCCTATGTGCATAGACAAGTTTAGTTGGTGTGCCACTTCGATGGGCCTCTTGGCCCATGAATTTCAGTAGTTTATTATTTTTTGGAGGTGTCAGTAAGATCTTCGTCAAGTGGGAGCCTGTTGGAATATGTGCCTCAATCCTTACTGACATGAAACTGCTTGAAAGCAAAGTCGGTGTGACATTATGGATGTCTGGCTGACTAACTATTCTAAATCTGCTTGATAGGTTCATATTGTTGTGATAGGGTTGATGTCTTGCCAACAAGTCTATCGCTGTGAATTTCAGTGTTCGGCGTGACCTTTTGGTGAATGGAAACCTTTCGGCGACAGTTTGATCTTATCGGGCTAACTCACGGGTGTCGGGGAAAGGTCCCAGCGAATGGTGAATGTCTCACCGATAGCTTAAAGCTATCAGGGTAACATAAAGGTCATGGGGAGATATCTCAACGATGAAGCTAGGTCACGCCGATGAGAGTTCTCGTGGTGTCTTCGCGGTGACAAAAGACTTCGCTGAGAAGTCTTGGCGACTTGTATAAGTCACGCCGATAGTCTTCGGTAAGACTTGGGGCGCTTGGAGAAAGGTCACGGCGAAAGACATGAGTCTTGGCGACAGTATGTGAAATTCGGTGGAAGCTTTGTCTTTCGGTATGACGTCTCACCGAAACCGTGGGGTCTTGCCGATAGTAGTAAGGCTTCAGTGTAGCATGAAGTGGTCGGTGGAAAGTCTTGGCGAGAACGAAGTGTCTTGCCGATAGTGTAACTCATCACTGTGACTTATGATTTCGATATGAGTCTCTCCGAAGAGCGATAGTCATGTTGAATGGCTCAAGCCGGCATGACTTGAAGATTTTGACATAAGGTCTTGGCGATAAATGCAAGTCTTGCCAATGGTTCCTCTAAGTTCGATATGACTTGTGTGCATTCAATATGAGTCTTGCCGATAAGGGAAACTCTTGCTGACTGTTGGAGACTAAAGCCGATATCGATAGAGAAACTTTGTAGCATTGGGGAGACACTGTTAGTGTCTCATCGATATGCCAACAAAGTTTGAATTTCGTTGACCGTGTGACCATCCTATGTGGCATCCTGCTAGACCAATAAGAGGAAGCGGTTTTCAAACGGATGACGGCTGGTTTTTTGCATCAGTTGCAGTGCTGAAGAAAAATTGCATCCAAGGAAAAATCATCTGCTCGAAAGGAAACTATTTATGACTGGCAGTGGCAGATAAGGATGCACAGAAGACAAAATCAGAATGTGATAAGATAAAAGCAAATCGAGTCTGAGTTCTCAAGAGAGAGTCGAATTGTTGAGAGGATTTTTCTGTAACAAGAAGAACGGTGAATGAAGCTACATTGAACTAATACCAGAGAGCTATATCTCTTATTGTATGTAATTTTTGTTACTGTAATACAAAGAGATTTAGTTTGGTGTGGTGGGTTTTTTCCCGAAAGGGTTTCCCACATAAATCTGTTCTTCAATTGTCTTTGTGTATTTGCTCTATTTCTATAAATATTTCATGTGTGTCTTAATTAGATTGTAATTTGAAAATTAAAATCCCTATATTGCATTCTTCCCTATGGTTTTGACATTAGGAAAGTGTTTCCGCACCTCTGCTTTCCTTACACCTACAAAATCATGAAGCTCCAAGAAAATTATTGATACTCAAAACCAAAGAGAAAAAAAAGGACCATTTTCAAAGTTCCAACTTTAGAATCAGGAACATATCATGACATCATGATCTATCATATCCTCTTAGGATATCATATGATCCAATGCACACATTCTTTGTCAATAGAACCATATATGTCAATAAACTCTCATTGCAATATAAGGGTAGAATACAAGAGCTTCTAATGACACCAACAACAATTGAAAAAGGTCATCCATATTATAAGAAAAAATAATCCATGGATCACTAAACACTATAACAACTTAGAACCAAAATCTTGAAACAAAGAAGATAGAAAAACATTATGTAACTACATAAAGCTCCCACTAAAATTAATAAAAATTTATACATGGCATCATAACCAATATCATTTCCAACACTACTGAAAGTGAATAGAGGTTATCATCCACCATAGATTGCTTCTATAAATTCAAATGAACAACTATTCGAAGTACTCTCAACAACCTTTTTCTCACTACAATAAACATACCAATGTAATAATGGTGACCAAGAATATGGCTACCAAAAATAATCCACATCAAACACTTTTACAAGATCTTCACATATGCAACATCTCAAAGGATAAATACATGTAATCAATGCTCCAATCTCAAATAACTAAAAAATAGATTCAACAGCACATCAATACAATATACATAATATAGATAATCATGTATAGCATGTGGATTTCTAAGACAAACACCAAGATAAACTCCAAACCTAATTTTCCAAATAAACCCACATAGGAGTAACCATAGCTCAATAAGAACCCTCCAAGAAGTCATGTAAACCTATAATTGTCTTCGTCCAAAACACACTGAATATAGTCTTATCACAGATCTAATTCCAAATATTTTAGTTAACATGTAAAACTTGCAAAACCATCTTTCTAAATCTCAAATACACTTCAACATCTAAACATTCACATCAAAATTTTCATTAAATAATGGAATAAGCACATATCTACAAACCCACAACTGAAAAAAAGAAAAGAAAAAAAGAGAAAATTGTAACCCAACATGAAAATGAAGTTGTCTAGGAGATTATAACAAATGAGACATATCATCTCCACAACTCACGAAGATTTCAATGGTTTATCTTCTAATACTTTCATGTATGCAATGGCTAATCGTAAGGCCAACATAAGCACTTCATTTCATAGTCCAAATAGTGTGTGTTTCTCTATGTGACAAGGATGTCAAAAGTAACCATCCAACATGAACACCTTCTCACTACACATGACCACAAGGTAAAGAAAAATTACCACCAAACAAGAGGATACACATATTTTCAAACAAGAGCTCCGAGTTACCAAAACATAGCAAAATCCATGAAGATCCACAATCATTAGCTTCAAATGCCCAACATAGGTCACATTGACAATATCCATGGCTTCTAGTCTCACAGATCTACAAAACAAAGTTAACTCATAGAGCATTCATTGTAGCCCCATAAGCCTCCAACAACCTTCAATTCCTTCTAATAGATTCCCACAAGTTTTCCAAGCTAAGAAAACAAAAAATGAAGGAATACCCAAAACCTAGTTAACCAAGTCAACTCTGATACCAAATGTTGGGAAATTTCACTCTATCCAAAGAATCAAGTTATGAATTCAATGGATGAGATACAAGGCTTGGACTACTCTAATATGAATATATTAAACTTATATGCAAATCTAAAATTCAATGACCTTAATATGGAATTATCATGATTAGATCCATTATCTTTATGATGCTAAAAAGTCAACCAATATAACATGATTAATAACACCACCTTATGTGAACTTATAACAAAAATAAATAAATCATAGCATCACCATAATATATTGGTAAAGAGGCACAAATTAGCAACATAAATTGCATCACATAACACATGATTTACGTGGAGAAACCCCTACCAGAAAAAGCTCCACCAAGAAGAGAGGACAAGTATGCATTATCTTGAAATAAATGATATTAAAATACACTCTCTTCTTTTTGTCCAAAATGGAATCTTTTTTGTACTTGTGAACAACCTCTTTATGCTTCAAACTATCCTTTTTCTGACATAGTAAGTCTACATTCAACTATTCCTCTCTTTTTCTACATTTAAGGAGCTAATTCTATAGACCTGTAAAGAAGTATTAAGAACCAAACATGTCTCCCAAAGATGACTCTCTGTTGCAAACATCCCAACCCTTGGATTGCCTCTGAATATGAAAGGGCACTAGTTTTTTCTCCAATACTTTCCCTTTGATTTGGGCGCTCAAACTTAGAAATTAAATATTGCATTAAATGTAAAAAAGACAAAATACCAAGAGACACTTGTTGCCTCTTTCCAAGAACCCACTTGGATAAGCCCAATAGTCACTCATTTTCCACTTCACTTGTCTTTTACCATCCCATTCTAGGTGTCCAAGTGTGGGGAAAATAATATTAAATGTTAATGTCCACAAGTCACCTTTATCGCTACTAGTGGAACCCATTATCTGTTATGAATGTATTACAAACAATAGTAAGAATAAATATTACAAAATATTTTCCCAATACACCCTAAGTGCCTAGGGACACCTTTCAAGAATATTGGAACCATGCAATTTGACATAAGATTTATAAGGTAAATGACACCTTAATCCTAACACTCCAACAACAAAACCCATAAAAACCATTCGTGGTGTTTCTAATAAAACATGACCTTTGAGTCATTATGTTCATATTGTAAAATGTATTAATTCTAACATGCCTATGGCTAGTGACTATAATTTGGTAGCCCACATGCATCTCACTCAAAGAAATAAACAAAATATTGATATCACAATGTGTCTTCCACCTTCTCAACCTATTCTACCATAAACTACTAAACCCCTTTCTACATCCACAAGAGAGTATGATCTTCTTCAGAAATTTCATGTTACTCATTCTAAGATCTTTGTCTAGGACCTTCTACAAACCTCTCATGTCTATCATTGAATGCTTCAATAACCTCTAAAAAATATCCTTGTGCCATCTTTTTCTAGACTAAATGATGTAAATTCCATAATGAAATATATTCACTCTGATATGCCAAGAATTATATTCCATTAGCATGAAATTCCTCCACCTGAAGTACAAAGTCAATATAATCCTCTTATGTTGATTATGTTGGTGTGAATGTATGTCTTGTACCTAGTAATTTATTTTACGAGGGACTTATTCACATGTTAATTTTACTTAAAATATAAGATTCTTTCTAGAAGTCATAGTTGGCTTTTCAGGAACTTATCTTATCTAGCTTTATTGCATGATTCCTAGGTATTTAATTTGTTAGTTGTCACATGTCATAGGATTAAGACACATATCACAATCATGTTCAATCATATTCCTCACCTTTCCTATATAAGGAAGGTCATTGTACTCATATGTAACATACTTCATACCTCGTCATCATTTTGATAGGTCTTAATATCAAGAAAGTTCATATTCTTGCACACTCTCTTGTAGAAGGTTTTCATTGTTTTTGCAGATGGTCTTGGGCATTGAGCTAATCTTCAACATCAACCATTGGATCCTTTTCTTCCTAAGGGAGATCTATTGTTTGTAGGTATTTGATTCTCTTTTGTCTTTATAAATTCTTCAGTGGTTTTGGAGATACTTTTGTGAGCAAAAAACCTACACAAACTAATAGGAGATCAAAAACTAAGTGTCCAACATGTTAGAAAAGAAAATCTAATGCTCCCTATGAAATTCTTGGAGAAACAGAGTTGAAAACATGAAAATAAAGCAAGAACACAATATGAAATAAACTAATCTAACCAAACCTCAATTCCATAGGGGGAGTGGTGCTCTTTTGATGTGGAAAGAAGCCCTTTCCCAATCCCTTTGATAAGCTTGATGTTGTGTGGATGATTCAAAGATGAAATTGACTATAATCTAGCTATGATGTTTGAAAATGATGGAAAACTATGAACTCAAATGACTATAATGGAAATGCATGAAGTTGTGGATCCATATTATGAAAATGATGTCTTTATTTATAGAAGCCAAGGGTTGAAGAATGAGAGGATTTGATGAATGTGAGATAAATTGAGAGCCAATGAGAATGTGTCAAGTGTAACAATTCTATTGGATGAGAATGGAACACATTTTGGGAAATGTGTGAGTGGAGGATGGAAGAGAAGTAAATGTTGTTGGTTGAGAATTTGAAATTGGTGTAAGAGGAATTGAATGAGATTTGAGAGGATGTAAGAGGATTTTAAAGGTTGTAAGAGAATTAAATTCAGATGTAAGAGGATGTGATAGATTTTTGAAAACCTTTAGAGGGAAATTGAATGAGAGGTTGTTGAGAGGAATATTCCTTGGAATATGCCCTTGTGACGATAATTGAGGTAATTAGATAAATATTAAAAACTGATTTTATGTGCAATTTGGTTATTTGACCATGGTTGATTTAACTCTTGAAGAGTTAAAAGCTGAAGGATTTGATTAATGATGATTAGAAGGTGATTTAGGATTAATTAATTGGAAGAGGTTAGGGGATTTTTGGTATTTGATTTAATTGATTTTAATCAAATAAGAAGACTTAGTGGGATTTGATTAAATAATTTGATTTAATTAAATAAGATGAATAATTAGTTAGAAGAAGGATGAATTAATCAATAAATTTAATTATTTGATTAATAGTTGAATTTGTTGATTTTAATTAAATAATGTTGATTATTCAATTAATTGATCATTTTGAGATGATTTTAGAAGAAATGGTGTTAGTTGATCAGAATCAGATGCATAGTATCAATCAGGTCTTTTTATGTTTCTACAACTTCATTATGGGGAGGCTATGTTGTCTTTATTTCCCTCTTATTGGGGGGATTTTGTAATATATATATGTGATGGATGGTGTACTTGAAGGGTATCATCCAATCCTCCATCCTTCCTCACATGACTATTTTTTTTCTCTCTTTTGGAGAGGATTTTTGTCCCACTGGGTTTTCTCCTTTTCTTTGTTTGTGAGATATTTCTTTTGCATTTGTACATGGGTACCTAACATGGCCTTGTAGTCAGTTTTGGATGTTGTGGATGTGTTTCTGATATGTGGTTGTCATTGATGTCACCACTATTAGCATTTGGTGTATCAATTGTTGTATATGTTGAGGGTATTGAGAAAATTGTAAGAGAAAGTGTTGTGTTCCAAGTGGAACTGTGCAGGTCATGATGGTGTCATGTTCTGTATGTTGAAGATTAGCTAATGTGGATTAAAGGGTTTAGTGTTGAGTCTATCTAGATCATCTACCAGAAGTTTCAGAGGTCTGCGTGAAGTTTTGAGTATGATGTGGTCTGATAGTGTTTTGTTGGTCTCTGTTAGTATTCCTGAATGAAGATTGTGTGATTTTGGTTATCTCGGGTTGTGCGGATGTTTCTCTGTTGTTTCTTGGTGCTCTTAGATGTCTCTAGATCATTCTCTATCTTTGTGGTATGTCCACATTAATCAGTGAGCTCATGGTTGAAGATCTTTTCTTGTGCATGTTCATTTTTTCATGTTTCTGGCCGACATGTTGGTGGTAGTGTGTTGTGGATCTTCTAGGTGAAATTAATTAAAGTCTTTTCATATTGGAGATGTTAATTTTGGTCTCCACTATGTTGTGGCTGACCTTCGTGGATTTGCATTAAAATTTTATTTGTAAATTTGGGTTGACATTGCAAATATATTTCATTTTCTTAGCCAACGAAGTTGTGATGGAATCTCATGTAGTGGATATATAAGGGTGATTAGCTCATTGATGAAGATGTTGATTAATGTGCTCCCATGTGTGCATGTGCAGATATCATTCAATTAGAGAGCAGATTGTGAAGAAGATTGTGCAAAGTGTGAAGTGTTGAGCTTAATAGGAACTATAATCAGGCTTGTGCAGAAGCTATTTTCTCAGTTGATACCCTCTGTATTTTTAATTCAAATCTATTGGGAAGTGAGCCCCTTTTGTAATTGAGCAGTGAGCTCTAAGCAGTGTACCTGAATGCATGTGCATTCCCCTTGTTATTTTCCATTATACTTTTAGCATAGTATAATCTTGTGGACTAACATCCACCCTGGTTTTTCCCTTAATAGGGTTTCCACATAAAAAATCTTGGTGTTATTTGTCTCTCTGATGTGTTAATTGCTTGTGGTTAATTGCTTATTCATCAAATCTGAGATTAAAGTTAAGTTAAGTTAGAAAAATTTAAATTTCTGTGACAACTGATTCACCCTCCCCTTTCAGTTGTTTGTCCTTGTTTTGCCAACAATTGGTATCAGATATTTTTCCTCTAAAGAAGTCTAATAGCTTGAGGTGATCCAGGATGGCAACATTCACAAAGGACAATCCTAGATTTGATGGCACTAACTATTCACAATGGAAGATTAGGATGCAATGCCACTTAAGGTGTATTGGTGAAGCCTTTTGGAAGATCACAAGAGATCCATATACTATTCCTCAAAATGGCCTCTCTACTATTGATGAGCTCAAATATGTTGAGAGTAATATCAGGGCTATTGAAGCTTTGGTGAGTGCCCTAACAGATTCAGAGATGGCTAATGTGGTAGGTCTGTGGACAGCTCATGAGATTTGGACAAAACTAGAAACTTTGTATGAATGAGATGTACAGGTGAAGATGGCTAAGCTACAAAGCTTGAAAGTCAAGTATGAGAATCTGAAGATGGGTGAAGATGATAATATCACTTATTTTATGCAGAGAGTAAATGAGATAGTGATGGGTATTAAATGTGTCGGTGGTTTTGTGGATGAGGATGAAATTGCGGCTAAAGTACTCAAATCCTTTCCTCCCTCCTACAAAATGAAGGTTCATGCTATTGAAGAGTTCATATTAGTAAACAAGATGAAAAGAGATACGCTGATCGGGAAGCTTGCTGCCTTTGAGATAAGTGAATTTGGTGAATCTACACCGAAGACTGAATCTGCATTCAAGACTATTATATTCGGAAGTAACAGGAAATGATATAGTTTGGAAGAGAGTTCCAAAAACATATCCAAGTATGATGAAGAATTGAAAAAACTTGAAGATAAAGAAAGAGAGGTAGAAGAACTGGAAGCACTGATTGCAAAACAAGAAGGGAGAGGAAAAGGTAAGTATGAAGATGCACTACCTATTAAATGTTTTTCATGTATTAAAATAGGTCATTTTGCATCAAGATGTCCTAAAGAGTTCCTAGATCTAAGCCTAAGAAGTCAAGATTCCTAAAGAGATGCTACTTTGTTGAAGAAGTAGTAACTAATGATGAGTCTGATAAAGATAATGGTAAAGAAGATGATTGGGCTTTCATTGCTACCATTGAAAATAATCATGTGGCTATTGAATCTACTAAAGATCAAAAAAATCTTATAGCTCAAGTTGAAGAAAAAGATGAATGGTTCATTGATAGTGGATTCTCACATCATATGACTGGTGATAAAAGCAAATTTGTGATTCTAGAGAAGTATGACGGTGGGGTTGTAATATTTGGAGATAACAATGCTGGTGTGATTTGTGGCAGAGGATCTATTTTCCTTGGTGGTAAGGATAACACTGATGATGTCCTCTATGTTGAAGGCCTGAAGCATAACTTGTTGAGTGTTGGATAGATGGCTCACAAAGGATATGATCTTCATTTTAAAGATGGAAGATGCAAGATACGTGGAAGTTTCGGGAACATGATTGCAATAGGCAAGCAAACAAAAGGTAATATTTTTCACCTGAATACTGCTAGTGGAAGTTGTTTAATTGCTCAAGTAGATGAAAGTTGATTGTGGCATAGGAGATTGTGTCATGTAAACTTGAAAAAATTATCAAGATAAGTTCTACTCAAGTAGTAAGATATCTTCCTAGATTAGTGAAACCTGCTAATGTAATTTGCAAGGAATGTCAGATGGGTAAACAAACTAGAGTCTCATTCCGGAGCATAAAGTTTCATTCAAATAATTTGTTGGAGCTGCTACATATTGACCTTTGTGGTCCCTCTAGAGTCAAAATTATTCATGGAGAAAGGTATTTTATACTGGTTATTGATTATTACTCTAGAATGATTTGGGTTTCCTTTTTGAGAGAAAAATGTGAAGCATTGGAGAAATTCAAAAGTTTCAAGACTATGGCAGAAAATGAGAAAGGTCTAAAAATCAAGTGCCTGAGATTTAACAAAGGTGGTGAGTTCATTTCTAAGGAGTTCAACTCTTATTGTGAAGAGAATGAAATTAAAAGACAGTTATCTTCTCCTCGAACCCCTCAACAGAATGGAGTTGCAGAGAGAAAGAATAGAACAATTTTGGATGTTGTCAGAACCATGATGATGGAAGGAAATGTGTCTCAGGTGTACTGGAGTGAAATGGTAAGCATTGTTGTGTATACCTTGAACCGGGTAAATGTGAATGGAAATTCTGGTAAGACCCCTTATGAGTTATGGTTTGGTCACAAACCTACTGTCAAGTATTTTAAGATCTTTGGAAGCAAGTGTTATATCAGGAGAGATGATGATATAGGAAAATTTGATGCTAGAAGTGATGAAGGGATCTTCCTAGGTTACTCCACTAAGAGCAAGGCCTACCAGTGCTATAACAAAAGAATAAGAAAGATGGTTGAGAGTGCAAATGTCAAAGTTGATGAGGACTCTGTCAAATTATCTAGACGATGAAGCTATGATTCAGATAAAGACAACACAAGCCAAGGGAAGAACATTCATACACTGAATCTACTTCAGATTATTCCATATGTTCCAGTGAAGCAACCTCAATTTGTTTTGGTAAATCAAGCCAGCCAGGAAGCTCAGACAAGTGCAAGTGTAGAGGAAATATCAAAAGAATCAAAAGTCCAAGTAAGTCCCAAAACTCCAAGATATGTAAAGTTGAATCATTCTGAAAGTAAAATCATAGGAGATAAGAGTAAAGGAGTGCAAACTAGAAGAAAAATTGTAGAAGAATATTGTCTGATTTCCAAGATTGAACCTAAGAATGTCACTGAATCCTGTCAAGATGAACACTAGTTGGAAGCTATGAAGGAAGGGATGACACAGATTGAGAAGAATAACACATGGCTACTGGTTCCTAGGCCTAAAGACAAAAATGTTGGTACTAGGTGGGTATTTAGAAACAAGCTGAATGAAGAAGGTGAAGTAGTCCGGAATAAAGCAAGACTGGTATGCAAAGTTTATTCTCAAATGGAAGGTATTGATTTTGAAGAAACCTTTTCCCTTGTAGCTAGAATTGAAGTTGTGAGATTATTTCTTGCTTATGTTGCACACAAGAATTATAAAGTCTATCAAATGGATGTGAAGTCTACATTTCTAAATAGAGAACTAGAAGAAGAAGTGTGCATTGAACAACCAAATGGATTTCAACTAACAGATAAAGGAGATATGATTTGTAATTGAAGAAAGCTTTGTATGGACTTAAGCAAGCCCCTAGAGCCTAGTACGCTAGATTGGAAAAACATCTACTAAAGCTTGGATTCACTAAAGGTGTTGTTGATAGAAACTTATACTTCAAGTTAGCTCATGATAAGGAGTTGATTATAGAAGTTTTTGTTGATGACATCATTTTTGGAGGTGATGACAATCTATGTATGAAGTTTGTTGATGAGATGAAGAGTGAATTTGAGATGAGCATGATTGGTGAGATGAAGTTATTTCTGGGATTGCAAATTACACAAATGGACAAGGGGATTTTCATATCTTAGTCCAAATATGTGAAAGAACTACTGAAGAAGTTTGGAATGGATGACTCCAAACCTGTTGGTATCCCCATGGTGACTAGATGTAAATTGAAACAGAATGATGATTCTCCAAAGGCAAATCAAACTAGGTATAGATCAATGATCGGTGGATTGCTCTATTTGACACAGACTAGACCAAACATTATGAATGTTGTGTATGGTTGGTAGATTTTAGGTTGATCCAAAGGAATCACATGTGACTACTATCAAGATAATTTTCAGATATCTAAAAGGAACAGTTGACTTTGGACTTTGGTATCCAAAGGATGATGATCTCACTTTGTGTGCATACACTGATGCGGATTGGGTTGGTGATGTAGATGATAGAAAAAGTACTAGTGATGGTGCTTTCTTCCTAGGGAAGAAGCTAGTATCATGGTTAAGTAAAAATCAAAACTCAATCTCTCTATCTACTGTTGAATCAGAATAAATTGTTGCTACCAATAATTGTACTCAAGTGATATGGATGAAACAAATGCTGAGAGATATCAGGGTGATATATGAAAAGCCTATTTCCATATAGTGTGACAACTCAAGTGCAATAAATATCTCAAGGAATCTAGTACTACACTCTAAGAGTAAACGTATATCAATCAAGTTTCATTTCTTGGAGGAGAAAGTGAATGAGAAAGAAGTCAGATTGGATTATGTGCCTACCAAAGAACAGATTGTAGATATATTTACTAAGCCTTTACCGAAGGATACTTTTGAGTATCTCAGAGGAATACTAGGGGTAATTAGCCCTCCTGATAAGAACTAAATGATGCATTTTTTGCATCAATCCATGAGTTTCATTGCTATATTTTGATTTGGATTGATGTTTCTATGGCTGCTACTTAGGGGGAGCAGTCAGATGTACAGATATGTGGTTTAGAGCATGTGCATGGAAAGTTCATTATTATCTTTTCCATTGATGTCAAATGGGGAGAAGTGTAATGTGAAAAATATTTGTGGAGAGAAGTTCAGTTGAGAGTAGAAGTGCATAAAGAAGTCAGTTTGTTGGAATATGGTATTTTTCACATCATGTGTTGCCATCAATGCCAAAGGGGGAGATTGTTGAATGTTGTGGATGTGTTGCTGATATATGGTTGTCATTGATGTCAACACTATTAGCATTTCATGTATCAATTGATGTATATGTCGAGGATATTGAGAAAATTGTAAGAGAAAATGTTATGTGTTCCTAGTGGAACTGTGCAGGTCATGATGGTGTCATGTTTTGTACCTTGAAGATTAGTTGATGTGGATTAAAGGGTTTATTGTTGATTCTATCTAGATCATCTACCGGAAGTTTCAGAGGTTCGTGTGAAGTTTTGAGGATGATGTGGTCTGATAGTGTTTTGCTGGTCTTTGTCATTATTCTTGAATGAAGATTGTGTGATTCTAGTTATCTCAGTTGGTGTGGATGTTTCTCTACTATTTCTTGGTGCTCTCAGATGTCTCTAGATCATTCCATATATTTTTGGTACATACACATTAATTGGTGAGCTCATGGTTGAAGATATTTTCTTGTGCATGTTCAATTTTTCATGTTTCTGGCCGACATGTTGGTGGTAGTGTGTTGTGGATCTTCGAGGTGAAATTAATTAAAGTCTTTTCATATTAGAGATGTTAATTTGGGTCTCCACTATGTTGTGGCCAACCTTGGTGGATTCGCATTAAAATTTTATTTGTAAATCTGGGCCGACATTGCAAATATATTTTATTTTCTTGGCCGACGAAGTTGTGATGGAATCTCATGTAGTGGATATATAAAGGAAATTAGTTCATTGATGAAGATGTTGCTTCATGTGCTCCCATGTGTGTATGTGTGAATATCATTTGATTGTAGATAAAAGTGTGAAGAAGATTGTGTGAAGTGTGAAGAAGTGTTGAGCTTAATTGGAACTATAATCAAGCTTGTGCAAAATCTATTTTCTCAGTTCATACCCTCTGAATTTTTAATCCAACTCTGTTAGGCAGTGAACCCATTTTATAATTGAGCAATGAGCTCTAGGAAATGTGCCTCAATGCATGTGAATTCCCCTTGTTATTTTTCATTATACTTTTAGCAGAGTATAATCTTGTGGACTAACATCCATCGTGGTTTCTCCCGTAACAGGGTTTCCACGTAAAAAAATCTTGGTGTTCTTTGTCTCTCTAATATGTTAATTGCTTGTGGTTAATTGCTTATTCATCAGATATGAGATTAAAATTAAGTTAAGTTAGAAAAGTTTAAATTTCTATGACAACTGATTCACCCCCCCTCTCAATTGTCTATCCTTGTTTTGCCAACAATTGGTTTTTGAGCTTTTTCCTCTGAAGAAGTCTAATAGCATGAGGTGATCCGAGAAGGAAAAATTCACGAAGGATAGTCCTAGATTTTATGGCACTAACTATTTAGTGTGGAAGATTAGGATGCAATGTCACTTAAGGTGTATTGGCGAAGCCTTCTGGAAGATCACAAGAGATCCATTTACTATTCCTCATAATGGCCCATCTACTACTGATGAGATCAAAGATGTTGAAAGTAATATTAGGGATATTGAAGCTTTGGTGAGTGCCCTGATAGATTCAGAGATGGCTAATGTGGTAGGTCTGCAGACAACCCATGTGATTTGGATGAAACTGGAAACTTTGTATGAAGGAGATGCACAGGTGATGATGGCTAAGCTACAAATCTTGAAAGGAAAGTATGAGAATCTAAAGATGGGTGAAGAGGAAAATATCACTTCTTTTATGCAGAGAGTAAATGAGATAGTGATGGGTATTAAATGTGTTGGTAGTTTTGTGGATGAGGATGAAATTGTGGCTAAAGTACTCAGATCCTTGCCTCCCTCCTACAAAATGAAGGTTCATGCTATTGAAGAGTTCAGATCAGTAAACAAGATGACAAGAGATATGCTGATCGAGAAGCTTCTTACCTTTGAGATAAGTGAATTTGGTGAATCTACACCGAAGACTGAATCTGCATTCAAGGCTACTATATCTAGATGTAACAGGAAAAGATATAGTCTGGGAGAGTTTCAATTTTTCACTGGTTCGTTGTTTCAGAAGCTCCGCAAACAATTTTCAAAAAATTATTCCCAAAAAATCCATAAGAGTTGGAGTAGAATCCTTTTGCAGGTGTATTCTTTGAGGTACAATATAAAATATGCAAAAAGAGTCAGAGTAAACTCTTTCACAGTTTGAAATATTTTAATGTTGAAAGTTTGTAAAAATATGTGTTGACAATTTACAGAAAATTTATAATCTTGATTTTTATGAAGGCTGGAGTGAAACAGCTTGGTGGAAAAGTTTTAAATGACATTATATGTATCTTGACAAGTTTTCAGGTGAATATGAGCTTCTAATGAAAAGTTATGTAAAAATTAAATTTTATGCAATTATTGGGAGCTGATGGTAACTTGCATAAAATCAATTTTAATATTCATTATCATACCCCTTTAGAAATTTATTACTGGACTTATTCTTAATGAATTTATAACTAAAATTCAATTAAGAATAGTTATCGAGTATGGTGCCAAATTGAGAAAAATGAATCCATGACAATTTGTAATGGAAAATGCATTGATTGTGTAGACACCTAAATTTGGACACTTAATTTATCCAAATTTATCTCCTTTCATCTAACCATCCCCTTATTTGTATTAATTAAGTGATATCGCTATTATTTAATTAATATCCTTAATTATGTCAAATCCCTAAGGTATTTATTTAATAAATAAATACCTTATCTCTTTAATCCTCTTTTTTCATCAATTGAATTAAATAAATATGCCATTTATTTAATTCCCTTCATGTCACATCCTCCATCATTTTTATCTAATCCTAATCCATCTTCTAATCTCATCATTAGGGATGTGCACATGACTAATCCTTGATTAGGATGTGTCACATCCTCCAACTTTTGCAAGTTGGCCTCTAATCTATTTTAGCCACCTAACCCTCCTCTAATCCTTCATTAACTAGCCTAATCAACCTCTTAAAGCATTTTTAATTCATTTTATCCTTCCAAGGAATATTAAATTATTTTTTCTCTTCCCCATGTCATCTTTGACTTGTCACATCGAGTCACATGTCACACCTTTCATAATATCCCACTTGCCTTTAACGTCATTAATTAGTCTAATCAAATACTTGCACAACCTTAATCACCTAATTAAGTCATCTATAATCCCCATATCATTTATGGAATGTGTCCTTGGTCAACTTCATTAAAAACTCTCTTTCTGAACAAGGCACTCCATTCCCCATGTGAATTTTTAATTCACATTTAATCCCCCAATGTATTTAAAAGAATTTTAAATTCCTTTTGTTATCCCCATGAGAATATTTGAAGAATTTTTAATTCCCCACATGTCCTCTCACCCACATGGGGACAAATACCTCCTTTATGAGGGGATCTTGTCCAATCCCAAAGTACTATGTACCACCTCCATGTCATGTACTATCCTTCCACCTCATGCACATCACTTTTTTTAAGCCATATCACATGCCACATGTCAAGATGTGAGGGCATGTGAGTTCTAAACTCACCTTAGCCCTACATCTTGATCTTGGGGGCTTAATCTTGACCGTCCATTTCCCTAGAGAATCCAAAAAAAAATTATAAATCCCCCCTCTTTTCTCTCATTTTGAGAGAGATCGTCCATTGTAGCCAAACTCTTGCAAAAAAATTCTAGAATCCATACTTAGCTATTTTTACACTTGCATCCACTTCCACTCATCTTCTCATCCTCATACCATCATCTAGCTTGCATCTCTTGCCATCCAAGGAGCATACAACACCGAAGATCGATGGGCCAACCAAATGATCGATTTGACACAAGGTAAAATTTTTAATTTTATTTTGTATTAAATCCAACTAGGCTAATCTTGAGGTGTAGGTTGTTTTTAGTGTTATTTGCATTAATTTGTTTGCTATTCGTATTCTGATACTTAAATTCGCCCTATCACAGATTGATATGCCATTTTTTAGGAGAAAAAATTACTCTCATATCCAAAAAAAGGGTGGGTTGTTACAACAATGAGAACTACTTTAAAATACCATTTTGTAAGAGAAAAATGTAGCCATAATGAAGTAGATGGACCACACAACAATTTTTTAACAAATAGAAGCAAAAATATTAAAGAAAAAGAGGGTTTTTGATGTCTGCAAGAGGAAAAAGTCCAACACTTAGTTTGAAAAGTTGTGAAAAAAAAATTGTGTTGCAAATTTGGGAGTGAGGAATGTGAGAATGATAATGTGTGTGAGAAGCCATGGATGGCTAATGTAATAAGTTTAATTTGTTGATTTATGTAATTGTTTTTATTGCTAAAAATGAAATGAATTTATATGAATTTTATTGTGTTAGATTTGTTGTATTGCATAATGTGTTATGTTGAGAGTATGTAGATTTGAGTTATGCTTAGAGGTGGGGGGTTTCCTCTTTGCATCAATGGTATCAAAGCTAGTGTTCCTGACTGTGTAGGTAGAAGCGTTGATTGGAGGCAGTTTGCACCAACACCTAAGGGTGGAATATGTGTGGTGTGTAGACCGATCGCCGAATGTGAGGCAATCTATACCTAAGAGGTTGAAGTTTGAGAGTGTGTGGTAAGTGTTTGACAAAATGGAAAAGAAGAAAGGAAAAAGACATTTTTTTATTAGATGGATTTTGATAGTTTCTAGACTTGAGGAACTCAAGGAAAGATTGAGGATGGACAGGGTGAGAGAATTTGAAGAGTTGAAGCAAGCAGTGGAAGATTTGAAAGAAGATTGGGCAAGGATAAGAGGTAATAGTAACTTGGTTTATCATTCTAATAATATTTTGAATGTAGGAAGGAAAAAGGATGAAGTAGAGTGTCATGCATGTGACACTGAGGAAGAAGAAGAAGTGGAGTGGGAAAAAGTTTCTAAAGCAGAAGTTGAAGGTCTTATATTTGATGAAGAATTTGGTGAAGATGAAGAAGATCTCCTACTCAAAGAGGAGATAAGGAAGATATATATCTTCCTTGAAGGGAAAGTGACTGATAAATGTGATAAGAGGATGGGGGAGATGTAGGTGGGAGAAGATAATTCTAATGAACATGTTGACTTTGTTTTGTTTGCAGGAAAAATGAGAAATTGCAACAGAGGAGAAAGAGGTAACAATTGATTTACCTTACTATATGCAAGTGAAGGAAGAGAAGGTTGAAAGGATAATGAAAGAAGATGCAGATGGAGAAAATGAAATAGTTGATGGTGGTGGAGAATTAGATATTGCAGCAGCAATAGAGAGATAAATCTTTGAGGTAATGGTTAAGTTTTCTGATTTTGATTATTATGACAAAAATAATGAGATGCACACAATTGAAGAGTTGAATGCAAAGGAGGTGCAAATAGATTTTGTTAGTGAAAATTTATATGGAGGTATTGCACAAGAACATAAAGATTCTTCTTGGTGGAGGTGGTTGGTTTGTGATGGGCTTGGTCTCACAAGGGTGAAGGAAGAGAGAAGATGGTGTAGGAGGATGCATAATGTTCCAGGAAGATGCTGGAAGAAGCGATGGAAGAAAGAAGGATATAGGTTTGATTTAGTGATGAATTTTGTTGCAGGTTGTTTACAATTTGGAAGGGTAGTTGTACTACTCAACTCCATTTTGTGAGTTATACTCACAAAATTCAATTTACCTAACGTGTCTGATGCAAGAGCATCCAGGTCCACAGGCAATCAACATACCCAAAAATATTTGTTAGTTGTTTTATTTTATTTTGGCTTATTTTGGTTTTTCATGGCATCTCTCAAAATAGAAACTCAAAAATTTAGTCAAAATTGCAATTTTCAATTTTTCACCGGTTCACAATTTCAGAGGCTCTGCAAGCAGTTTTCAAAAAATTATTCCCAAAAAATCTGCAAGAGCTGGAGCAGAATCCTTTTGCAGGTATATTCTTTGAGGTACCATGTAAAATATGCAAAAAGAATCAAAGTAAAATCTTTCACAGTTTCAGAGATTTTAATTTTCAAAGTATGTAAAAATATGTGTTGACAATTTACGAAAAATTTATAATCTTGAGTTTTATGAAGGCTCGAGCAAAACAACTTGGTGTAAAGGTTTGAAATGACATTACATGCATCTTGGAAAATTTTCAGGTGAGTATGAGCTTCTAATGAAAAGTTATGCAAAACTTAAATTTTATGCAATTATTGGCAGCAGGTGGTAACTTGCATAAAATCAATTTTAATATTCATTGTCATACTCCTTTAAAATATTATTATTGGACTTATTCTTAATGAATTTATAACTGAAATTCAATTAAGAATTGTTATTGAGTATAGTGTCAAATTGAGAAAAGGAATCTATGACAATTTGTAATGGAAAATGCATTGATTGATATGCCATTTTTAGGAGAAAACATTATTCTCATGTCCAAAAAAGAGTGGTTTGTTACAACAGTGAGAATAGCTTTAAAATACCAATTTGTAAGAGAAAATGGAAGCCATAATGAAGAAAAACTATTGAAGAAAAAGAGGGTTTTTGATGCCTGTAAGAGGAAAAACGTCCAACACAGAGTTTGAAGAGTTGTGATGAAATTTTTTTGTTGCAAATTTGGGAGTGAAGAATGTGAGAATGATAATGTGTGTGAGAAGCCATGGATGGCTAATGTAATAAGTTTAATTTTCTGATTTATGTAATTGTTTTCATTGCTGAAAATGAAATGAATTTATATGAATTTTATTGTGTTAGATTTGTTGTATTGCATAATGTGTTATGTTGAGAGTATGTAGATTTGAGTTATGCTTGGAGGTGGGAGGTTTCCTCTTTACATCACTACTTTACATCAATCAAAAAAATTTATATATAATAATAAAACATAGGTAAGTGCACAATGATGGTGCACAAAAAGGGGGTCAAAAGTGGCCATTTTTTTATGAAATCGGCTAAACCTGAACTTGGAGGAATAATTTGAGATTCATGCACTCAAAATTTGAAAATACTGAAAGAACAATAATTGTAGTACTTTAAATCTAGTTTCTAAACTACTAAAGTTTTTAAAAAATAGATAACATTAAGAGGATCAAATTCTTAGTGCACACAAAAGTGTTCATGTTTTTTCAACAAAACATAACATAGTGTCTAGTGTGCGCCCCTCAATTTTTTTAGTTGCATTTATTATTTTCAAAAACCCATTGGTAGAAATATAATTAAGAGTGAGTACTAGAAGTTATATAGATATTTTTTATTGAGTATTTTTTAATTATTTTTCAAAGTGGGTGCATCTTGAATCACATCAGTGAGTGTGTGGGTCACATAACTTGCACCAAAATAATTGAAAATGATTTTTTTTCAATGTGTAAAGAATGAAGTGTACAACAATATTAGTTTTTCTTTTTCAAATTTGGACAAGTAGGTCAAAAGTTACAAAAAAAATTGATACATACATCTCTGATAACTATGGAAACATTAGTGAAAGAAAATAAAAATAAACATGTTAATGTAGTTTAAATCTAAAAAAATTATATGGTTACAAAGCTTAGAAGACGTGTGAAATTATGGTGGTAATTTTATTAAGATTTGATTTATAATGGATAAACCTAATGATGAGCAAGTTGAAAAATGAGAATGAAGGAAAAATCATGTCAAAATGAAGCAAATAAACCATCCAAGCCTAAGGCATGTCATCCAAGCCTAAGTACAAGCCAAAACACGTACGTTTTTTGTGCAAACTAAAATGTATACATGTTTGGTGCAAGCCAAAACACATATGTGTTTGTAAAAGACAAAACACGTATGTGTTTTTAATAAGACAAAACACGTACATTTTTTTTAAAAGACAAACACATAGGTGTTTTTTCACATGACAAAATATCTGTGTTTTGTAAAATCCAAAACATGCTCATGTTTTCTCCTGCACTAAAAGCATCATGTACTTGAATTTAACTATCCATATCTCTCCCTCCACCTCAATATCTAACTCTCCCTACATCTCTTTCTGTCAATATTCCTCTCTGTGTGCCTCCATCCCTCTCCCCAAGATCTCTTTATCCCCCTCTCTCTCCCTCCAAATTTGTGTATCTCTCCCTACCTCTCCCTTCTCCCCTTTATACTTTATTTTTCAAATATCTCTCTATTACCCTCCTTCCTTTTCTACTCATTTTCTCCCATGTATCTCTTTGTCTCTCTGTACCTAACCCTGCCTATCGCTAATTCTTCTTTCTCCCTATCTACATCTCTCCCTCCCTCTTTCCCTAACTCTCTCCACCTCTCTATCTCTCTCAATACGTCTCTATCTAGGTTATAATCCACTCATGTTTCTAGGAATAAAATGTCTCCCCCATGCTCAAATTAATTATTTAGGGTGTAGGGCCTATGGTTTAGGGGTTTAGGATTCATGGTTTATGATGGATATTTGAGAGTTAAGGGTTTAGGGATTAAATTTAATTATAAGTATATTTCAACCGTTAAATTTTCTATGTTGGGTTTTAGGGTTTAACATATAGGGTATAAGGTTTATGTATTAGGGTTTAGGTTGTAGGGTTTAGGGTTGAGGGTATAGGGTTGACTATATGGTTTAGGTTTAATAGTATAAAATTGAGTTATAAGGTTTAGGTTTGAGGGTATAGGAACCTTGATGGTTGAAAGTATAAGTTTTAGGGTAGAGTGTATAGGTTTTATGACCTAGGGTTGAGTGTAGGGTTTAGAGTATAGGGTGTATGATATAGTGTATAGGGTTTAGGGTATATCATTTAGGAGAGTATAGGGTCGAAGGATTCATCCAATAGGATTTAGGGACTAGCGTTGAGGGATAGGGTTTAGTGTCGAGGGTTGAGGGTATAGGGTAGAGGGTTGACTATATATGTATGAGGGTTTATTATATAGGCCTTAGGGTCTAAGGTTGAGGGATAGGGTTTAGGTTCAAGAGGGTATATGGTATAGAGTTGAGGGTTTAGCCTATAGGATTTAAGGCCTAGGGTTGAGGGATAGGGTTTAGGGTATAGGGTTGAGTATATGGTTTAGGGTTGAGAGTATAAGATTGAGTTATAAGGTTTAGGTTTGAGGGTATAGGAACCTTGAGGGTTGAAGGTATAAGGTCTAGGATAGAGTATATAGGTTTTATGACTTAGGGTTGAGTGTAGGGTTTAGATTAAAGGGTATATGATATAGTGTATAGGGTTTAGGGTATATCTTTTAAGAGTGTATAGGGTTTAGTGTTCATCCAATAGGCTTTAGGTCCTAGGGTTGAGGGTTGAGGACATAGGTTATATGGTTGATTGTATATGGTTGAGGGTTTATCCTATAGGATTTAAGGCCTAGTTGATGCAAGAGCATCACTTTCATGATGATTTTTGTGTTTCATGTGGATGTTAAGAGTCTTAAATTGAGTGGTGTGGGTCTTAGGAGGTCCATGGGGTTAATCTCCAGTGGTTTAGGTAGTTTACGTAGGCTTAGAAATTCAAATTGTGATTTTCCCACTAAAGGTGCAAATTTGAATTATAGGTGATTTTTGGCTTGTTGCAAGTTTGGGGTTTCTTCCTCAGCTTGAGTTTTTGGTTTTCTAAATTCAAAAATGTCTTGAAAGACCATGAATACCTTGTAAGGTCTCTTTTCATTTTTTTTTCATTCTAGGTTGTAGAAAAGTGCATAAGTTGCAAGTTAAAGGCAAAAAAAGGATATGAAGTTACTCTAGGTTTTGTTGCAAAGTCATGTAAATTAAATTGTAACTATTTTGTATCATCATACACATCAAAGAAATGAAGGATAATGCTCCAAGAAATGGTTGAAGGAGCTTTTTGAGGAAAACACCCTGTTACTTCACCATTTTTGATAGTTATTATGCAAATACAGTCTGAAATCACTCTTGTATAGCTCTGTACGACAAGGTGGTAGGTCTGAAGGTGGATGAAGAGTTAGATTTCTTTGTTGTGATTCAAATGTAAGTGATTTTATTTAATTTCATTTTTTATTAAGAAAGTTATGGTCAAAATGTTGCTAACAGTCCTTTGACAGGGTTAGGGTTTTCAGTGAGTTTGCAAAATTCATATCTCATGTTTCAGCCACTAAAAATTCATGAAATTTGATACAAACCTTCTACAGGCCCTTATGCACATTTCCACCAAATTTGAAGTGATAACTCAATAATTTGTGTTATTTATAGAGGACTATGTGTGTTTACAAGCAATAGGACTATTAAAAACCCTAGCCTTTTGGAGGGTTCTGTGGAAATGACATTGTTTTGAGTTAACCACAACTGGGTAGGGTTTGAATGAGACATGTGGAGTGTGATTAAGTGTTTAAGAGCCTAATAATGTAAAATAAAATTATTTTTAGTTCATTTGAGGGTTTGAGTCTAAGAAAATAGGCTTGTAGGAAAGTTTATTGGGTATAGATTGCTATCACCATTGAAAGGTCAGAGAAATCTCGTGTAGACTGTTGTGAAAACCATAATTTCCTTATTCTTGTTGGTTCATTGTTTCTTGAAGTTTATCTCCCTTTGTATCATTATTGGTATCAAAGCTAGATTAAGAAAGAAAAAGAAAGATGCCTCCAAGGAACGTTGAAAGAGTGGCTGAGAGAATAGCAACACAATTGGGAGAAGCCCTTGCTAGGTAAATGAGGGAAATGAGATTCAGTCTAGATGCAAGACTCAATGTAGTGGAAGCTTCATTATGAGTGAGGATGATTACCAAGTTGAAGGGAAAATTATTTTCTAGTGATTACATGACCTAGTTGTATAGGAAGTTGTAGAACTTGAAACAAAAAGATATGGGAGTGAAAGAGTACACTAAATAATTTTATAAGTTGAGTATCATAACAAGACACATGGAGGATGATACTGACAAGTTTACAAGATACCTTAATGGATTGAAGTATAACTTGCAAGATTAGTTGAGCCTTACAAGCCCCAGGACACTTGAAGAGTGTTATTAGTTGGCCTTAAAGGCTGAGGAGAAGTTGAATAGGAAGAAAGAAAAGTAGAATATAGGTAGAGGAAGGACTTAGAGAGGTAGAGGTCCATATGTTGATAGAGAATAGTCACAAAGAGATCAAGGTGAGTCAAGCATCTCACAAGAAAAAGCACCAAGTTCCAGAGGGGATTTTAGAGGAAGAAGGCCTAACTTTAGGGGTAGATTTGGAAAAATAGGAGGATTCAATGGCTTAATAGGAAAATGCTACAAGTGCAACAAGTTTGCAGGTCATCAAGCTTGGGAGTGTCTAGAAGAGCAATCAACTACTACCTTTAGGAATGAAAGAAGGAATCAAGTTGCTCAAGGAGAATATGAAGAAAGTGTTAACTCCTCACCACAACTAGAAGAACCAGAGATAGGAGAATCCTTGCTAATGAGAAGGACATTGATCAAGGTTCCAATGGAGAAGGAGCCACCACAAAGGAAGTCATTATTCATGACTATTTGCAAGTGCCAAGGTAAGTGTTGCAAAGTTGTTATAGATTATGGTAGCACTGCTAATTTAGTTGTTGCTAAGATGGTAGAGAAACTAAATTTGAAGAGATTACATCATCCAACACCATATAAAGTCTCATGGTTACATAAGGGGCCAAAAGTACTAGTCAATGAACAATGTTGGGTAGAGGTTCAATTAGGAAAGTATAAAGACAAGGTGTTATGTGATATCATCCCTATGGATGTATGCCATGTGTTATTTGGTAGTCCTTGGCAATATGAAGAAAAATAATACATGATGGTAGGAAGAATGTCTATGTTTCAGATAAGGATGGAGTTACCTATACCTTATCACCTTTGAATGAGGAAGATAAAGACCAAAAGGTTGGATCAAGTGTGATGATAGGAGGTTAAAAATATTTTCTAAAGACAATAGAAGAGGAAGAGATAGGTTGTGTAGTGATGATTAGACCTAGGATTGTCATAACATCAGTAAGAATGAATGAGTTGCCATGGAAAATTCATGACATATTAAAGAGTTATGCAGATATAGTTATTGATGAACTTCCTAATTCCATGCCTCCATCATATAGAGTTACTAGAAGATAGTAAATATGAGGCCACTATGCTAGCTAAAAAATTTGACCTTCTTGCCAACACTGTGAAGGATTCAAACTCTTAGATGCTAGAATGGAAAGACAAAGCTTTTAATTCAACTAAAGATGTTGAGCATACACAATTGGGAATTAAGAATGCAAACAAAGTTATCTCTAATTTGCAAAGGAAACTTGGTGAATGAAATTCAATACAATATGGCATCAGGGAGATAAGTCCCAAGATAGGGGTCCATTTATTTGTTTTATAGTATGATATTAAAAAAAAAAGGAGAAGACCAATCACTATCAAAAGTCAATGGAGAAGGAAAAAATAGACTTGGAAAATTGGAAAGATAAAATTCATATTGTTGATTTTCAAAACAAGACCCTTCAATCAGATGTTGAAATGTTGAAAGATCACTGGATGAGTGTTGGAAGCAAAACAAATAATTGCAAGATGAAATAGTAGCAATGCATGAGTCTCTTCAAAATATGAGCAGTACTTTTGTTGAAGAAATAGGGAGAGCTAAATATTTGTTGTATTCCATTAAGGTTGTAGAATATGAGCATCAATTGCAAACATTACAACAAGAGATATGGGAAGCGAGACATGCTTTGACTCTTTTATAAGAGGAAAAAAAAACTAATCAAGGGTCTATGCTTGATGCCATAATGGACAGAGACAGAAAGAGGGGAAAAAGGGCTATCATTGATTCCATCAAAGTGCAAGAAGAGAGATATAATAAACTTGATGAGGAGAATGAGAAAATGCGGTTGTCATTGCAAGAGGTGTTCATTACACTGGAAGATACATATTCAAAATTGACTGAACAAGGTAGTAAAATAGGTGGATTGAAAAATAAGTTACAACATTGTGATGTGCTTTGCCAAGAATTATCAAAAGTTGAAAACACAATCCAATACAAGGAAAACAAGAAATATGAGTTTGAGATTTTAGTTGCACAATTTAGTAAAGTCTTAGTTGTTAAACAACAATTGTTTGAAAAGGAAAAAGATGAAGCAACACTGCAAGAAAAATTCAGAGATGCGGATAATGAAGCAAGGTCAAAGGAGGATCAACTTTTGTAAATGGATTCTAAGTTGAATAACATGTTGAAGGAAAGTGAAGAGAAGCAAACTGAACAACCATTAGAATGTTTGACATAAGTACAAGGTAGCTTAGAGGATTTGGAACATGACTCTAAATATCAGATTAGCAAGTTGTAGGGGTCCATCACTGAATTGTAGTCTGAATTGTGCATTGACAAGTCCTTAGAGGGTGCAAATAAGGAGCTCTTTTTATGCAATGGATAATGCATTTCTTTGGAGCAAATGTTGAGTATCAAGGATGTGACTTCGTGGGAAAAAGAAAGAGAGATTTCTTCTTGTGATCAAGAGTTGTTAGCCTATCTAAATGACACAAAACATAATACAAAAGACAACAAACAACACTTAACACCTCAAGAGAGGGCAACGTTAAACTTAAACAAAATAAAGATAAGTATACTTTTACCTTGTTCAAGCAGCTCCTTGGTTGGCCCTTTCATGATTGTTGTTTTGTGTGCTCCTTTGATGGAAAGGTGGATGAAAATGGATTCAAAATGCTCTAAATGAGATGAGGGATGCAATGAGCTATGTGGGTAGTGGGATGGATGAGTGCAAGTGCAAGAAATCAAAGCTTCAAAGCATGCAACAATGGAGATTCAAGAATGCAAGTGTGAGAGTATGAGAGCTTGAAATTGAAAAATGTGTGAATTCCTAATGTGTGAAATGAGATTAAATATCTCATTTTAAGGGAATAATTCTCTAGAGAAATGGACGGTTGAGATCTTGCCAACATGGGTAAGATAAAGGGTTGTGGTGAGTTGAGGACTCACAAGCCCTCACATCTTTCCATGTGGAGGATGAAGTGTCACAAGGACAAGTGAGTTGGAAAAGGGACATGTGAGGTGGAGGTACATGCAATTACCTTGGGATGAGGAAAATATTTCCTTAAAAAGGAACATCTTGTCCCTAAGTGGGAAGGATGTTGGCATATAAGAAATTTTAGAATTCTTTACACATCATCATGGGGAAGAGAGAAGTTGTTGGAGGAATAAATGTGAATTTTAAATTCACATGATTGGAAAGGGTAAAGTGGTTGGGAGAATAAATGTGAATTTTAAATTCACATGAGAAGCACCTTGTGGATAAGACAAGATCCTTATAATGGAAGGTTCTTGGCTCCATGTGACTGATGTGACAAGTGAGGAGTTCTAGAACTCCTAACAACTTGCATGGGGAAGAGGAGAGTCTTGGAGGGATAAATGTGAATTTTTAATTCACATGGGGAAGAGGGGAGTCTTGGAGGGGATAAATGTGAATTTTAATTCACATGGGGAAGAGGGTCTAGGATAAATGTGGAAAATGTGAAGGTTGACCAAAAAGATATGCTAAATGTAGCAAGGGGTTAGATTAAGGTTATACAAACGGGTGATTAAGAAACTTAATAGAAGATTAGAAGAAAGTGGGAGAATATGGAGGATGTGACATTAATCCTGATTAAGGTGTGCACATCCCAATCATGGATTAATTAAATTAATTCAAATTAGAAGAGGGTTATGGAGGATGTGACAAGGGGGGAGAAAAAGAAGAATTTAAAATTGATTTAAATTTAAAAAGGTCAAATGACTAAATTAAATAAATTGATATGTTCATGTAATTTAGAAAGGAAAGGGTGAAATATAAAGTATTTAATTGTTAAATTAAATACTTTTAGAAACCTTAAGCATAGGAAAATATTAATTAAATAAATCATTTAATTAATATTGATGAAATAGACGGATAAGGGAGACAGGTTTGACCATGTGGGAGTGGTCAAATTTGGATGTCTACATTTTGCCCCTCTTTGAAATATTGTTAGAATAATAGTCTTTTGAAGAAAAATAAAATGCAAATGACTCTATAGAGGAAGCGACTAGAAAATGATGCCCCGGTGTGGGAGAAGTTGCATGAGCTGCCCAAACGGAGGGAAATGAAGGGAGATGCCCCAATCTTGCAAGGAAATGACCATGATGGAGGAATGGAAGAAAATGGTAAGGTATGCCCCCTTGAGAGGGTAGTTGGGGAAGAAAAAGGGGTCCCAAGAAACTTCTCGATATGAGAAAATGGAAGGTACGGTTGGATAGAGCTCAAAAAACCATGAAGATTGGCTTTTGAATGAAGTCAAACAAACACACGGTTTACAAATGGTGGCCTCAAGAAGCTAGAGGATTAGCTAAATTAAAAGAGGTTTAAATACAGGGTAAAAATACCCTTCACTTAAAAAATTTAAAAAAGGAAGGAAAAAGTTATATAAGGTAATTTGAGAAATTACCACTCCTCATTTGCACACTTGGCAGTTGAGTGAGAGAGAGAAGAAAAGGGGAAAGAGATGAGGAGATGAGGATGCCAGACAATTCCAACTCTGACATCATCCACCAGGGGGATGACGTAGGACGGTTTTTGTTACATCCCTAACTTTAACTCTGTTTTACTTTTTACTTTTGAAGTAATTAGTAGATGATTACGCATGATTCAATGATTAGATGTTTAGGAAAAATGTCTGGAGAAATCAATGTTTTCTTGAGTTACATTTATTTCACTAAAATTGTCATGTGTTTAAAAGTTATCAAGATGTGATGACTTCATGGGGATTATGAAATGATTATTAATACACTAATATTTAGTTGGTGATGGAAAGTTGCATTCAGGAATCAGGTTTCCGCCCTCCGAGAAAAGGAGGGAGAGCATCATTGGAGAGAAGGGTATAGCTACAAGGAATATAGTAGGTTGTCGCCATCTTAAGTCTTGCGTTGGTGTTAATTAGCAACCTAGTTGAGTCAAATTGTGAGGGGGAGAGTACCTCGACCCCGTTCACACATCTTGTCCAATAATGAATAATGACATTAGTATGCATTATTTACGCAATACTTTATTGACATATGTATTTACATGCTTAACATGATCTATAAGAATATTTTATTCCTATTAGGAGAAAATGGAGGATTATGGGAGAGTGGTCAAAAGGACCAACTACTCCACACCTTGCTTGTGTGCAAAACTCGCTTTAAGGCAAAGACTTTGCCTATGTATCCGTAGCATGGTGGAGATACCAGGCTTAGCAAAAATCGGTTCCAGTAAAAGAAAACAGTAATTTAGAATTGACTTCTTGTGATGAAGATGATGATAGTAAATGATCGTTGTGATTTATGAAAAAGGTTATTTACCTCTTGACTAAAGGTTTTGGAAAAGGAATAATCTCCATGCTAGGAAGGATAACACTAATTATTTCAGCGAAATCTCCACACTTATCAAATTGTACCCATGATGGCATGCTCAATGATTGGTCGTTGTCACTTGCTGAGTCACCCACGCGTGCCAGAGTGATGTTGCAACCACCGGTAGTGGCCTTAACTATCAATCAAGAAATAGTTACAAGGGGTGAAGGTGTCAAGAGGAAGGATAGTGGATAACTATGGGGGAAGAGTGTGTAGAGTGGGGGGGACGAGAGGGCAGAAAAGAGTCCTTGGTCTGTTCATGGATATGAGCTTTGCAAGAAATAAGTTTAAATCAATATGCTTGTGATAGTATGACAACGGGTTAATGGGACAAAAATATTAGGACCCGTCTCCTATCTACACTGAAAATACCATAGCTTAAGAGATGACTCCTCTTGGGGTGAGAGTGAAGGAGAGTGCACAATAAGAATTGAAAATGACACTCGTTTGTGGGAGAGATCCATCTCCTCTATGCGTTTCAAGTGGCAGGAATAAGGGATGGGGCGGGAATGTCATTTGCTGGAAGTTTCGAAAGCATATGGAGAAAAATATTTTTTGGTACATATCATGCATTCATTGTAGTCATTGAATACCATTCATATGGTTAGGTGCATACTAAAGGAGGAAGCTCGAGCCAGTCGGAAGACACTTAATGCTGTGATGAATCACAAGAAGGTCATCACAGACTAGAGGAGCCAATAAAATGTAACATTTGATTATGTTTGGGAGAATTGCTCAGGTATGAATCGGCCCTATTATCCTGTGTGTTCACCATAAACTCCTGTAGCTTTAGTGTCATTTTGGAAATGGAAATTCCTAAGAGATATAAAGTCTCAAAGACAATAGTAAAGTCTTGAAATAAACGTAAAGTTGAGTGTCCTCATGTATACTAATATACATGTTGAGCTTTAAAGTCTATTCGACACTAACATTTAAATTCATTATGTCGTTCCAATTTATATCTAGTGTGGTTAACAATAACCAGAGATGAATCTCTCATTGGAGTGCCTATGCAATATAAAAGATATTTGGATTACTTTGCTTTCGAAACACGAGAATAAGGAATGGATACGTTGACAAGCTTGTGCTAGAAACCCATTCATTGAGAGCAATAGAGAGATATTGATCTCTTTTGGAATATCCAAGATTGGAGATATGATAACACTTAAAGAATTTAGCAACTATGTTTTAGATTATTCAGGGTATCGAGGAAACACTTGTATGAGTTCATAATTCATTTAAGATGAAGAGAGTGAACATTGGATTATCAATAGGATTGTAATTATTGATATGTGAATAGAACTTCTAGGATTATTCGAGTGACGTCAGTCAAGGAATGGTTATTGTATAACATATTCACATTCCTAGAATATCGAGGGATTATATAGCATCTAAGAGGTTTGGAGAAAACCTGAGTGCATTACACTCATGTTATATTGTCATATATTATTGGAATTGGATTTTAAGATAGTAATGGGTAACTAAGAAAATGGAAATAGATCCTAAAGTCTATGTTAAAGACTAGGATAGCTCTATAGATGGAATCTTGCTAGTTCTCTCTAGGGACTTTTGGATTAGAAGATATCATCATGATATTGAAGTAAGGAGATTGCAACATAGAAAAAGATTTCTTTGTAGGAAAGAGAATTCTTCTTGTCTTTTTTTGTATTACATGTTAAGGAAATAGGTGACCCACGAATGTGGAACCCTAGATAGCCTTTGATAGCATTGGTTGCTTATGTCATGGTTCTCGAGAGAGAAAGAGATCTTGTCAATGTATTGATGTTGATCTTGTAGCCTTTATTGAACTTATTTTAGAACTATGTGTACAAGGGAATTTCATTATTCCAATACTTGGTATCATTGTCATAACCAACTTGGAGAAAGGGATGTTGGGAGACCAAAACTCAACCTACATGTCTATTGTACTTGAGATTGTTGTTATAGGTATATGCAACATACTTATATAAAGGATGATAATCATATGAGTTTATACCCTATCCTTATTTGAAGGTGAATAAAATTGAGTAGACAAGGAAATTGGAAGCAATTTATTATTGCTTATGAATCTAACCTATTAAGGTTGAAGGATTGAACTTAGTCGAAGTACTAACTACATGAGAAGTAATGACACTGATTAAGATATATATATATACATATCAATGAGAATATTCCTTGAATATCATGCGTATTCATGTTATATGAAATGTGAATTTGAGAAATGTTAAGTCGTTTGGGTAAGCCTAGAAGTAATTGCTCTTATGTTTTGCTTCGTTAATGCTATTATCTTTGGAGAACAAGGATGTTTGATATTTCCATGTATTAGGTTAGAGAAGCTAAACCCTAGTATTGAAACAAGGAGGATATAGGAAATATGTAATGCTTATGTCAGATATGACATTGTATATATATATGTATATTGATTGACAATGAAAGGTTGAGAAACCATAGAACAAGGCAAGAAGTCTTTATAATACCTTAAGAGATTCTACGATAATGTCGAAACTAAATTTAATGCATCAAGATGTTGGGTATTGAATCTTGAGAGTAAAATGACAGGAAGTCATAAACCCTAGATATTGCAAGGATGCAAAAACGGGACTTTTAAAAGGTTTGAAATACCTAAATTTTTACATTAGATGAATATCCTAGATTAAGGATTAGTTCTAAGTCAGGTTGGCTAAAATGGATTTTCTATACAAACTAGTTTGTGTCTAGAGTACTAAATAAAGTAAGTAAACTATAGGATGAGACAGTTCCAAGAGGAGTCAGAGATGAGTGTCTAGATGGCATGACCAATTAGAATAATCATACTTAGTTAGAAGGGATCTAGAGTTGTATGGTCGATTGAGTTTTGTAGGACACATCCCTAGGACTGAGATGGAGAAACTTGGCAGTTCCTTATATCTATATTCTTTGAGAAGGGTTGGGTCACTTCCAGTTAGGAAGTGCGCGGGGGACCACTTGAGTCCGTGGTTGGAGGAAAATTACTCAGATGATGCTCTCCCTCTGTAGCAGTAGACTCTCTGAGGCTTGTGAAGATAGAGATCAACATTCCAAATGTAGTGAACTCCATGTTCTGGATTACGACAGTCAAAACCTATGAGGTAAAACTATTCTTTATGTTAAGTGTATCTTATGTGATATAAATGAATATTGTAAGGAATTATCTTGATTCTAGTTATGATTACATGTGAATTCAAGTTTGAATTTTATCTGGAAAAGTTATACTTTATTCTTGTGCTTATGTAAATGAAAAAAAAAAATTCTCTCTCTTGTTTACTATGTTGATTTACCTTCTAGTAAATTCTTGAGATTACTTGAGTATTAAGAAGAGGGTTGTTACATATGGTATCAGAGCTAACCGGGTTCAACACATGGACCTATGAGCTCATTACAAGAAAATTTTGTTCAACATCTAGTAGATTGTCTAAGGTTAAAATTGGTTTTATGCCAAAATGGCATAGAGAAAAACCAAGGAAGTTGTCTAGAAGACTATCTTCCTAGCACTTAACCAAGTCAATGGCTAAAAGAAAACCTACTGAGGAGTTAAAACTCTAAGAGAAAAATAATTCTACTAAGGTTGCATAGTGGGAAGAATTCGAGACTTGACCAGGAAGGTATTAAAACCTTGGTCGATTACTAACCAGACTAAGAGCTTGGGTAGAGCAGTGTATGCATGAATTCAAGATCAATCTTAATTCTCAAGAACCTAGGGATGGGAAGATCCAGAAGTAATCAACCAGGTGCAGGGTCATTTGAGTGTTGTAAATCCTTGAAACTATATCAACTACACCTAGCAAAGATGGTTCTAGTCTAATTTCTAGATGGCATGGAATGAGCCAAGTGGAATAAATAGATCATTAAAGGTTGAGAACTAAGTACTTTCCTTTTGGTAGAGCTAGAAAGTACAACCTCATTGGTGAATGTAATCATCATCGAGATATTTAGTCAAATTGTTAAAGTTTTAACAAGTAACATATTCAGTGAAGTAACCTGAATAGAGTTTTATAATGTAAAACAAAGAAAAGAAGTTTGTGTTCCAATTGTAATCTTTGTATAAAATGATCTTATGCTATCATCTAACAGGTGAATGATAGTTACTCTGGAAAATAGGAGTGAATTTGATATAACCCCTTTATTTGCAAAATTTTGGGCATAATGGAAGTCTTAAGGGACTTATTGGTCATGCGCTTGTAACGCAATCTCTACACCATTGTAAGCTTTTGGAAAATTTGAATATAGTGTAGCAATCTACTCCCTTGTAGTGACTTAGTCAAGTCATGTAGTGCATTAATAGTGTTCTTCTAGTTTGTGACACTCCCTTGGATTTTTGGTAAAATTCCTATTTAATACTGGCAAGGATTGTCATTGTTTTATTCTGTATTTCGAAATGGTCTAGCCACCAAATTTTGAAGATTGTTTATCTTATGACCGGTTGGTCAAGATTTGATTTATTGTTGGAAAAGAGTTCATTCTTTGATTTATTGTTGAAATTAAAAACTGCTTATATTTTGATGTTGAGTTGAGTTTTGTGGTGGCTATACAAGAACTTTTTGGTTGTTCACTATGTTTGATTTAATGTTCTTCTCTATCATGTCTTGGGTGGCCTCTGATGGAATTGTGTAAGGGATTAAATTGTAACAAAGCACCTGATATGTCCTTAGCTTTACATATGAAAGAAACCTTGAATGGAAAGGAATTGGTTCCGAACCCTTTTAGGGTTATATAATTGATATGTAAGTTATCTGAAGGAGGTCTTATGTAGATATCACTTTTGGAACCTTGTGTTATGGTATGTGGGTGGACAGGTAGTCCAGTAAGCCCAAGTGAATAGTCTCTCCAAGTCGAGCAGGGTGGTGAACCATTACTACATGGATTGCAAAGCGTATGTATATAAAACTATGGCCATAGTGAGTGTCGTTGCCACAACATGCACTCGTCAGTTCACAATACTCTAGACACTTAGCTAACTAGAGTTGTCATACTTAGTAGGAGGGTATCCTTAGTAGTGTGATAGAGTTGGTTAAGTGGGGGTACACACCAGAGCTTAGATGGCAACTATGAGGGTTTCCAACACAACCTTTCATCGAAAGGTAGGACTGCTTCTGATTAGGAAGTGTGCAGAGGAACCGCTTAAGTTTGTGGTTGGAAGGAACAATAGCCAGGTGATGTGTTCCCTATTTTCAGTGGCATGCCGAGTCTTGGAGGATATTTGAACTAGAAAAGGAATTAGGATCCTTTCTCTTGTATTTACTTATCAGCTTATTTTAATGATGCATGAAATAAATGAAATTAGTACTTGGTGAAAAAACCTTTTCAGCTAGAAAAGTGAAGGTTGATGTTACTATTTATATCTTACATGAGGAATAGTTGTACCTTACATGCTTAATGTTGTTAATATTTGGTATAATTCTCCTACTGAACCTATGTTAAAAGTGGTTGTTTGCTACATGTAGAAAGAGACATCCACCTTTTATGGTGTTTGATATAACTTCTATAATTCTGCTAACAAGGTGACTCCATTTGAGACATTGGACAAGAAAATATGTCGAACTCCTATAAGCTAGGTAAGCTAGAAGATAGGATTAGCATTAGTCCTGAAATGTTGTCAGAAATGGAAAAACAAATCAAACCAATCAAAGAGATTGGTGAAAGATGATAATAGATAGAAAAGTTTCATAAAGTAAGGAATGTTTTCCAAACTAGCTCCTTGAAATAAAGGAATCTTCAAAAAATTCTTGAAGTTATCAATTCAATTAATTAAAGAATCATTCTATTCTTAGCTATTACCAGGAGGTAAAATGCTTTATATGAATTACATTTGAAAGTATATAATAGATGATAATTATATTCCCAGAATTTTTTATAGGTACAGGACCAGGGAGTGGTCATGATCGAGCTTCTTAAATGCAAGGTCCAGTGGGACCGGTATCTAAAGGGTAAAATGCCATGGAAAGTTCACCATGATTTTATATCAAATATATTCTAAATTTCTTATGCTTTTGCAAGATAAACAAAATATTTATCTTATCAAGATTTCTGATGGATTGGATCATCGAGGACGATGACTCTTACGAGGAGAGATATGTTACATCCCTAACTTTAACTATGTTTTACTTTTTAATTTTGAAGTAATTAGTAGATGATTATGCATGATTCAATGATTAGATCAAAGTTATTAGATTTCCAAATTCCATAAGAGTATGAATAGTTGTTTCTGGATTCGATTGTGTGAGCTTTTTTGAATCAATGTTTCGAATCACACTTCGTGATCCATCATCAGGATAGAGAGCTCAAGGATATGAAAATTTGTTGCAGACCCAACAGGTATAAAAAGAGGTAGAAGAATGTTAGAGGGATAGGAGGCACAAGGCCCAAGGGATGGCAAGCTAGAAAAATAATAATATTGAAATTAAAAATAAAGGAGACAATTGACAATTAAAAGAACAAATGACCATATAAAGAAATGCAAACAAATGAGAAAGAAGAAAAACCAAAATACCAACTATATATGTTTAATATTAATATATCTTTATTAGTGTAAAGATATATTAATAAAGATGGAGGGTAAAAATCAAACTTGAAACAAAAAAGAAATTAATAAAGATGGAATATATTAATATAGTAAATCTATTAATATTTAATATTAGTATTAAAATAATTTAATAAAGATGGAGGATAAAAAACAATATTAATGTAACAATAAAGATATATTAATAAAGATTGAAAAAAACATGTAACAATAACGAAATTGATAAAGATGGAATATATTAATATAGTAAATATATTAATATTCAATATTAATATTAAAATAATTTAATAAAGATGAAGGATAAAAATCAATATTAGTGTGACAATAAAGATATATTAATAAAGATGGAGGGTAAGAAAAAAATGAAAAATAAAGAAATTAATAAAGAAGGAAGAAAAAATGGTACTTTGAAAAGATTAAAGGTAGAAAACAATAAAACAAAAGGGGGGTGAACACAAAAAAGAGCCAAGCAAGAAATATTATTATTTTTCTAGCTTGCCATCCCTTGGGCCCTATGCCTCCTATCCCTCTGACATTCTTCTACATCTTTTTATACCTGTTGGGTCTACAACAAATTTTCATATCCTTGAGCTCTCTATCCTGATGATGGATCATGGAGTGTGATTTGAAACGTTGATTCAAAAAAGCTTACTCAATGATTAGATGTTTAGGAAAAATGTCTGGAGAAATCAATGTTTTCTTGAGTTACGTTTATTTCACTAAAATTGTCATGTGTTTAAAAGTTATCAAGATGAGATGACTTCATGAAGATTATGAAATGATTATTAATACACTAATATTTAGTTGTGATGGAAAGTTGCATTCGGGAATCAGGATTCTGCCCTCCGAGAAAAGGAGGGAGAGCATCATTGGAGAGAAGGGTATAGATACAAGGAATATAGCAGGTTGTCACCATCTTAAGTCTTGCGTTGGTGTTAATTAGCAACCTAGTTGAGTCAAATTGTGAGGGGGAGAGTACCTCGACCCCATTCACACATCTTGTCCAATAATGAATAATGACATTAGTATGCATTATTTATGCAATACTTTATTGACATATGTATTTACATGCTTAACATGATCTATAAGAATATTTTATTCCTATTAGGAGAAAATGGAGGATTATGGGCGAGTGGTCAAAAGGACCAACTACTCCACACCTTGCTTGTGTGCAAAACTCGCTTTAAGGCAAAGACTTTGCCTATGTATCTGCAGCATGGTGGAGATACCGGGCTTAGCAAAATCGGTTCCAATAAAAGAAAACAGTAATTTAGAATTGACTCCTTGTGATGAAGATGATGATAGTAAACGATCGTTGTGATTTATGAAAAAGGTTATTTACCTCTTGACTAAAGGTTTTGGAAAAGGAATAATATCCATGCTAGGAAGGATAACACTAATTATTTCAGTGAAATCTCCACACTTATCAACGCATACCCATGATGGCATGATCAATGATTGGTCATTGTCACTTGCTGAGTCACCCACGCGTGCCAAAGTGCTGTTGCAACCATTGGTAATGGCCTTAACTATCAATCAAGAAACAGTTACAAGGGGTGAAGGCGTCAAGAGAAGGGATAGTGGATAACTATGGGGGAAGAGTGTGTAGAGTGGGGGGGACGAGAGGGCAGAAAAGAGTCCTTGGTCTGTTCATGGATATGAGCTTTGCAAGAAATAAGTTTAAATCAATATGCTTGTGATAGTATGACAGCGGGTTAATGGGACAAAAATATTAGGACCCGTCTCCTGTCTATACTGAAAATACCATAGCTTAAGAGATGACTCCTCTTGGGGTGAGAGTGAAGGAGAGTGCACAATAAGAATTGAAAATGACACCCGTTTGTGGGAAAGATCCATCTCCTGTGTGTGTTCCAAGTGGCAGGAATAAGGGATGGGGCGGGAATGTCATTTGCTGGAAGTTTCAAAAGCACCTGGAGAAAAATCCTTTTTGGTACATATCATCCATTCATTGTAGTCGTTGAATACCATTCATATGGTTGGGTGTGTACTGAAGGAGGAAGCTCGAGCAAGTGGGAAGACACTTAATGCTGTGACGAATCACAAGAAAGTCATCACAGACTAGAGGAGCCAATAAAATGTAACATTTGAGTATGTTTGGGAGAATTACTCAGGTATGAATCGGCCCTATTATCCTGTGTGTTCACCATAAACTCCTGTAGCTTTAGTGTCATTTTGGAAATGGAAATTCCTAAGAGATATAAAGTCTCAAAGACAACGGTAAAGTCTTGAAATAAACGTAAAGTTGAGTGTCCTCATGTATACTAATATACATGTTGAGCTTTAAAGTCTATTCGACACTAACATTTAAATTCATTATGTCGTTCCAATTTATATCTAGTGTGGTTAAAAATAATCAGAGATGAATCTCTCATTGGAGTGCCTATGCAATATAAAATATATTCGGATTACTCTGGTTTCAAAACACGAGAATAAGGAATGGATACATTGACAAGCTTGTGCTAGAAACCCATTCATCGAGAGCAATAGAGAGATATTGATCTCTTTTGGAATATCCAAGATTGGAGATATGATAACACTTAAAGAATTTAGCAACTATGTTTTAGATTATTCAGGGTATCGAGGAAACACTTGTATGAGTTCATAATTCATTTAAGATGAAGAGAGTGAACATTAGATTATCAATAGGATTGTAATTATTGATATGTGAATAGAACTTCTAGGATTATTCGAGTGACGTCAGTCAAGGAATGGTTATTGTATAACATATTCGCATTCCTAGAATATCGAGGGATTATATAGCATCTAAGAGTTTTGGAGAAAACCTGAGTGCATTATACTCATGTTATATTGTCATATATTATTGGAATTGGATTTTAAGATAGTAATGGGTAACTACGAAAATGGAAATAGATCCTTAAGTCTATGTCAAAGACTAGGATAGCTCTACAGATGGAATCTTGCTAGTTCTCTTTAGGGACTTTTGGATTAGAAGATATCATCATGATAATGAAGTAAGGAGATTGCAACATAGAAAAATATTTCTTTGTAGGAAAGAGAATTCCTCTTGTCATTTTTGTATTACATGTTAAGGAAATAGGTGACCCACGAATGTGGAACCCTAGATAGCCTTTGATAGCATTGGTTGCTTATGTCATGGTTCTCAAGAGAGAAAGAGATCTTGTCAATGTATTGATGTTGATCTTGTAGCCTTTATTGAACTTATTTTAGTACTATGTGTACAAGGGAATTTCGTTATTCCAATACTTGGTATCATTGTCATAACCAACTTGGAGAAGGGGATGTTGGGAGACCGAAACTCAACCTATATGTCTGTTGTACTTGAGATTGTTGTTATAGGTATATGCGACATACTTATATAAAGGATGATAATCATATGAGTTTATACCCTATCCTTATTTGAAGGTGAATAAAATTGAGTAGACAAGGAAATTGGAAGCAATTTATTATCGCTTACGAATCTAACCTATTAAGGTTGAAGGATTGAACTTAGTCAAAGTACTAACTACATGAGAAGTAATGACACTGATTAAGATATATATATATATACATATCAATGAGAATATTCCTTGAATATCATGCGTATTCATGTTATATGAAATGTGAATTTGAGAAATGCTAAGTCGTTTGGGTAAGACTAGAAGTAATTGCTCTTATGTTTTGCTTTTAATGCTGTTATCTTTGGAGAACAAGGATGTTTGATATTTCCATGTATTGGGTTAGAAAAGCTAAACCCTAGTATTGAAACAAGGAGGATATAGGAAATATGTAATGCTTATGTCAGATATGACATTGTATATATGTATATTGATTGACAATGAAAGGTCGAGAAACCATAGAACAAGGCAGGAAGTCTTTATAATACCTTAAGAGATTCTACGATAATGTTGAAACTCGATTTAATGCATCAAGATGTTGGGTATTGAATCTTGAGAGTAAAATGACAAGAAGTCATAAACCCTAGATATTGCAAGGATGCAATAAGGGACTTTTAAAAGGTTTGAAATACCTAAATTTTTACATTGGATGAATATCCTAGATTAAGGATTAGTTCTAAGTCAGATTGGCTAAAATGGATTTTCTATACAGACTAGTTTGTGTCTAGAGTACTAAATAAAGTAAGTAAACTATAGGATGAGACAGTTCCAAGAGGAGTCAGAGGTGAGTGTCTAGATGGCATGACCAATTAGAATAATCATACTTAGCTAGAAGGGATCTAGAGTTGTATGGTCGATTGAGTTTTGTAGGACACATCCCTAGGACTGAGATGGAGAAACTTGGCAGTTCCTTATATCTATATTCTTCGAGAAGGGCCAGGTCAGTTCCAGTTAGGAAGTGCACGGGGGACCACTTGAGTCTGTGGTTGGAGGAAAAGCACTCGGATGATGCTCTCCCTCTATAGCAGTAGACTCTCTGAGGCTTGTGAAGATAGAGATCAACATTCCAGATGCAGTGAACTCCATGTTCTGGCTTACGACAGTCAAAACCTATGAGTTAAAACTATTCTTTATGTTAAGTGTATCTTATGTGATATAAATGAATATTGTAAGGAATTATCTTGATTCTAGTTATGATTACATGTGAATTCAAGTTTGAATTTTATCTGGAAAAGTTATACTTTATTCTTGTGCTTATGCAAATGAAAAAAAAAAAAATTCTCTCTTGTTTATTATGTTGATTTACCTTCTAGTAATCTCTTGAGATTACTTGAGTATTAAGAAGAGGGTTGTTATAGTTTTACCATGAGTGTGTGGTTCCATGCTAGGTTAGATGTAAATCCCTCTTTGTGATTTTAAGCATTTTATGATGTATTTTTAAGTTTTAATGCTTTTTGAAAATATGGGTTTGCCCTAGGATCGGGAAAATCCTCTAGAAAAAAGAAGGGAGAGTTAGTTAGGAAACCCCGCCTAGTAAATGGGAAACCCCACCCAAGGAGGGGTGACCCCACCCACAAGGGAGGCGACACTGCTCAAGGCAGGGGTGACCTCGCTCGGGCTGGTCTGTCCTTGACAAGGCAAGTCTGCCAATGGTCAAGGTAGGTCCGCCCTAAGCTAGGGCGGGTTTGCCCCGAGCCGGGGGGTCCACCCCGGGTTGGGACGGGCTCACCCGAAATCGAGGAGGGTCTACCTTCCAGGTTGGGGTAGGCTCACCCCAAACCAAGGCGGGTTCACCTGTCGGTTGGGGTGGGCTCACCCCAAACCAAGGCGGGTCTGCCTCAGGCTAGGGCGGGTCTGCCCCGATCCAGGGTGGGTTCGCCCCGAGCTGGGGTGGGTCCACCCCGATCTAGGGAAAGTCCACCCAAAGCTAGGGGGTTTCACCAAGGGGCGGGGGGAAGAGAGAAAAAGGAGATAAGAAAATAAGACCAGGAAAGACGGGTAAAATTCGGGCCAGAAGAGAGCCCGGGGAAAAATTACTGGAAAGAGAGCCCAGGGTTGGGAAAAGGGAGAAGATAAGGAAAAAGATAAGATGACTAACATGTGATGTTGTATGGATCCAGAGATTTAACAACTTGCAGACATGTGAAAGGTGGTCAAAGGTGCTAGTGGCAACGATGGCGGCCATAAACGGAGCGGATCACGAGGCTTTGTCACAGGCAGGATTGCTTCACTTATTAGGGTACCCTACCATTAGAGTGCATCAGGAAATACTAACAGCATTGATATAGCGGTGGAGTTCAGATATGTGGACTTTCCATCTCCCTATAGGGGAGATGATGGTAACTTTGGAGAACATATGGTGGATACTAAGGCTACCTATAATGGGCCACCTGGTGAGTGTGATGACATAAGAGGGGGCGGAGCTGGATCATACCTTGTGAGTGTTGTTTAGACGAGATGACCTACCTATACATAGGAAAAGTTTGGATGTGGACCAATACTTGGCGTTGGGGGTGCCACCATTACCACTATACCTATGTGGGTTGATTAGCGGATTATTGCTACCAAATCGGAGCAGGTGCTTCTGTAGCCTAAGGTTTATGAAGGTGATTCAACATATCGTCAAGGGGAGAGAGGGGAAGTTTGCATGGGGTACATGCATACTAGCACAACTTTATAGAGACATGCATGTCATATGCTACCAAGAGGCACTCAGCATGACACATGTGACGTTGTTGCAGGTATGGGCCTGGGAGCACATTAGTGTCACCAGGCCATGAGTGGTGAGAGTAGGACTGGCGGATGAGATAGTACTAGTAGCCTGGTGGTATGGGTTAGAGTATGGTTGGGTGTGGTACTATGAGGGCCAGCGGGATCTAGACAGATGGAGGAGGACATTGGATGACCTTCAGGAGGAGGATATAGTGTGGAGGCCCTATATGACACGGTGGTTTTCAAAATGGAGGAGGGATGAGGAGATACACCGAGGCTACTTCAGCACTAGATGCTTCATAGTCAACAAGGAGCCAAGCACAGTGGAGGCACATAGGCCAGACAAAGTGACCAGATAGTTTGGGATTGCACAGGATATTCCACATGGAACGGATAGGTTTTGACGGATCACACAAGAGCAACCATGGGGAGAGCCAATTTTTCCAAGGTTTGCAAGAGAGCATTGAGAGACATTGCAGTTAGTACCCTACATTTGTAATACCAGGGGGGACATCAATGTAGGAGTGATAGTTCCATACGCCACGTGGTCTCTCTGTCATCAACGTAGATGGATTACTCCAAAGGAGTCGATTGTGGGGGAGCTAGGGTTTGGACCAGAGGATGAGTTGCGATTAGTAGGCTAGAGGAGAGGGAGGAGAGGATACCAAGGGAGAGGGTAGGAGGCAGCTAGAGCAGCAGGGCAGCAAGATAGAGGACAGGGAGAGGGTGGAGTCGTTGGGCAGCAGGAGAGGGTGGGTAGGAGGAGGAGATGGCAGAGGAGAGCCTGGGTGGAGATCAGGGAAGAGTAGAGGAAAGGTGAGGTAGAGGTGGAGATGATGGATGAGAAGTATGAGGCAGGGGTGGAGGTTGGTGTCACAAGTCAGTAGGATAGAGGATAGGGAGAGGCTGAGACCTTAGGGTAGTAGGAGAGAGTGAGGAGGAAGAGGAGGCCACAGAGGAGAGCTTGAGTGGGGATCAAGACAGAGGAGCATGGAGATGAGGCAGATGTGGAGATGATGGATGAGGGAGAGGAGGCTAAGGTGGAGGCGATGGATATGGAGGTGCATGATATCCCCCCATTGGTCATGGTACCACTGATAGTAGAGGATCCAACTATACTGCTGAGAGGGGTTGTGGCGAGATTACGTATTGTCGAGCAAAGGTGGCTAGATGTGAGCTAGAGGAAAAGGTGAGCGGGCTGCGAGCAGAGGTGGCTAGGGCACAGGTAGAGGGTGAGACAATTTTCAGAGATGTAGCCTATGCAATATTGTAGCATGAGGAGGAGCTACGTGCAGAGAGGTATGGGCTACGAGCCAAGGTGAGCCAACTTTGAGTAGAGGTGACACAGCTGGAGGGGGAGGTATCTCGAGAGCATGAGGAGGTAGTGGCTATGAGATGGGAGTGGGATAGGTTAGAGGCAGTAATGGCTATCCGACAGGCTAGGGGGTAGGAGGGAGCGATAGACCCGATATCATCAGAGGCCATGGCACATGCGGAGAGGGACATGGATGACCTGAGGAGGTAGGTGGAGGGACTATTGAGAGAGAGGATGGAGTTGAGATGAGAGTGAGACAATTTTCACGATGGAGTAGAAGTAGTAGAGGAGACAGTGGAAGACATGGGGCTGATGCAGGAGAGGGAGGATGCTATGAGGACAGAGTGAGATGCAGTACGGGAATAGGTGCAGACCTTGCAGAGTGAGAGTGATGTGGCACAGATACAGGTACAGACCCTCTAGGGGAGAGGGATGTAGTGTGAGTACAGGTGCAAAATCTATAGGGAGAGAGGGATGTAACACAGATATAGGTGGAAACCCTATAGAGGGAGAGGGATGCAGCAGTGGCACATGCACATGGTGCAGAGAGAGAGAGATGAAACATAGGCTTAGACACAGGAAACGTAGGGTGAGGGTGGTGAGATAGGGGGAAGGTGTAAAGATTGCAGGCACAGATGTAGGATGAGAGGGATAGGGCCATAGAGCAGGTGTCACAGATGGAAGTAGAGATGGATCAGCTGAGGTTGGCACAAGACACATGGGCACAGAAGCAGAGATCCATCTGTGGGGATCAAGACGGGTATAGACATGAGTGGAATGCATCCAGGTATCAGGGCTATGGAGAGAGTTGATTATATGAGGGAGACAACCTACTAAAAGTGTGCTTATCAGCAAGCAATTTCAGATCTGGCATAGTGCATAGCTCACTATGTTTGACAGGTTCCTCATATGCCTACACCGTCCCAATCACTAGGGACACGTACTTGAGGGTATAGCAACTATTAGGTGACTCCTCCGTGTAGAGGGCCGGTGCCTGACTCTGCACAGAGGTAAGATGTGGGAAGTTAATAGTAGAGGTGAAAGAGGACAAGTGACAAGATTCTTATTTTTGACAGTGGCATGATGGATGTATAGTACAGAGCAACAAAGGTCAGAGTTGATCTAGAGCCTTGTATTTGTACTTTATTTGATGATATATGCAATGGATATGTATTTTGGTTATATGATGGACATTATTATCGACATTCATATTTTGTTCTTTATATATGATATGTGGCCACCCTTATTGACACTATGTGATGCTTATGTGATGGATAATTTGATTTATGCATATGTGTATGTTGATGATTTTATTTATGGATGATCATTATGATATGATGTATGACTATTCTTATGATGATGTAAATGTTTACATGGATGAGATGTATAATATGTATGATGACTAACGTGTATGATGTAGGATGTGATGATTGATCTATGACTTTACATGCTATGGATATGGTTCTAACAATTTGTGATCCAGGAGGCAATGTGTGCAATGTGTTGATGTTATGGATTAATATGGAAATTAATAATTAATGCAATGAATCTAAGATGCTTAGAATAACCAACTATGATTAGTCTAAACAACGTAAATAAATATAAGATGAGAATGTACATTAAATGAAACACAATGGGCCTATAATGTGGAATGAGATGCAATCAAACACCTTACAAGCACTAATGGATAAATGAAATGCAACGTGGATGGTAGATGGATTTATTTGTGATCATATTTATTTTAGCCTATACAAAATAAAGATGTGTGATACGTAAGTGTGGTGGCCTATTATGATATACGATGCAACATGAACATAAGTGCCAATAAGGACATGCATAATAATGAGGGTAGATGGGTATGAAATTGAACCTTTCAAGAATGGTAGGTATCCTGACAAGAAAAAGAGATGGAAGGTGACTATTTGCACAACCAAAATCATAGGTCATAGGTCAAGTATGAATGCAATGCAACAGGAATGATCATAAAATGCAATCCTAATGTAATTTTCCATTTTTTAGAATATTTATTTTTGCTATAGCATAAGACACTAGGTACCATGGTATGTAAACCTAGGAAAATTAGCGTCTAATGCATAAAATAAACACATAGACAAGAAGACTATCCTAACACCCCAAAGTCGCAAAGACCTTGGTCAGGCCAGGAACTAGGATAACCACAAGCACAAAGGATGCCCCAGTGTAACAGAAGACCTCGGGGATCATGGTGGGTACTACGTGGGACAACAAGGAAGACAACAATCAAAGAAAAAAGATCAAGATATACCCCTATGTGAACCAATCAAAACACACCATAATATGATAGATTATGGCGGCCTTGACAAGTTGTGATAGGGAGCTCAAATGATAAATAAAATCCAAAAGCATCAAAAGATCACAATCAATTTCAAAACATCCTTTGCCATGGGATCAAGAGGATGGATGGGGTTGATGAGGTCTATTAGGAAGGATGCATCATGTTGATACCAAAGATGGATACTAAACTAAAAGATCGATTATGATGCAGGAAATTCCAAAACCGAGTGGATCTTATGATACAAGTGGATCTCATTTGTGAAGAACTAGCTAGATAGGGACATACTTGATGAGACGACACAAGACGTGAGACACAAGCCTGACGCACCCTACCAACCTAGGGGCTCAGGGGCTAATCAAATATTAGCCTTACCTACGTGAAAACACAGAGCCCTCGTAGTTTAAGAAAATACTATGGATAAAAGCGGAAAGAGAACCAATGGAGACAAGCAACGAAAAAAATGACGATCGGATTGACCAAAAACAAAGCCCCGAGGGTGGATCAAAAGATCGACCTTGCCTATGTTAAAGCGCAGTGGCAACATAGTTCGAAAAGGACAAAAGATGGACTAGGGATACTAGAAAAAAGGGGACAATGAAGACCACGAGGGGTGGCCACAATGGGATGGAGAAAATGCCCCGAGGGCAGATCAAATGATAGCCTTGCCTATGTGAAAGCGTAGGGGCAACGTATTTCGACAAAGACCCAAAAGACTGATGAGACGTGATGGGAACTAAATGGAGACCGACACGATGTAGGATCCTAGATGGATATGAAGGATTGACCGGACAAAAAGACTAACGATACAAGTTTATATTAGGATAAAAGATCAGGATAATAGATAGCAGATGAAGCTCATCCATTGCTCAACCAGAATATACCAAGCGACCAGATGATGGATGTGGATGGAAGGAGAGGACTAATGAGATGATAGGATATGAGATCAAAATGGATGGAAGTATAAAGTAACTAGGACATAAAGTAGATAATGATTAAGCCCTCTACGAATGGCACTTGTGACCAGGTTTTCACCAAACGTGCCTATCTAAGGCACCACCAAGGGTGGTTTTCACCATAGGATGAATTATTTCTCTTTACTATTTTTGGATTTTTTTGTATTTTTTTTGGATTTTGTAGGATAGGATAGCCCAGCTTAATTAAGTGTAGAACCTTTTCAGGTGCATGATATTAATGGGCTCCTCTAGGGGCTCTCCTTTAGGTGTTGCAAGTTTGTAGGCCCCTGATCCATATTTTGCAGTGATGATATAAGGACCAAACCAATTTGCTTCAAATTTTCCCTTATTTTCTCGGTCCTGTTGAGTGCGTTGATTCTCCTTGAGGACTAGATCACCAACATTGAACTAACAAGGATGGACCTTCTTGTTATAGCTTCTTTTCAGAAAAATTTGATAAGCTTGAAGGTGATCATATTCTTTGATCCATCTTGCATCGAGGAGTTCTAGTTGGCTGAGTCTTGCAACTCGAGCTTCTTCATCACTAATAAGATTCTTCAGGGATATTCTCAATGATGGTATTTCTACCTCAATCGGCAAGATAACTTTGGCACCATAGACGAGAGAATATGGAGTGGTGCCGGTAGGGGTGCGGATGGAAGTGTGATATGCCCAATGGGAAAGATGGATGTGAAGGTGCCAATCTCAACCAATACTGTTGACCACCTTTTTAAGGATTTTGATGAGGGTTCTGTCGGTGGCTTCCGCCTAACCATTACCCTAGGGGTAATAAGGTGTGGACTAATGGTGTTGGATATGAAAGGTGTCACAAAGGTGTTTCATGGATTTATTTTTTAAAGGCTTTCCATTGTCGGAAATGATGGTGGATGGTATTCCATATCTGCAAAGAATATGGAAGAGAATAAACTTGGAAATTTGAGTACCTGTGATTTGTGAGATTGGCATTGCTTCCACCCACTTGGTGAAGTACTCAGTTATGGTAATGATGAAGGTATGACCATTAGAGGATGGGGGATAGATCTTTCTGATTAGGTCAAAACCCCATGGAGAGAAGGGTCATGGTGCTACAAGAGGCTGCAGGTCCTGTGCGGGAGCATGTATTAAATCAACGAGTTGTTGATAGGGTAAGCACTTCTTGATGAACTTGCAAGAATCATGTTCTAATGTAGGCCAATAATATCCTACTCGGAGAATTCTCTTAGCTAGGGCCATGCCATTTGAGTGGTCCCCACATACACCACAATGTACCTTTGTTAACGTAGTATGGGATTTAGTCTCGTTCAAACACCGAAGGAGAGTTCTATCATACCCACATCGATAAAGTGTATCACCTAGGATGGTGTAATGGGACGTACGTTGGATGAAATACTTACATTGGTTTCGTGTGAGATTAGGAGGTAGGATATTGTTGTGAAGGTAGGTGTAGATATCATGGTACCAAGGGGACATGGGACCTACAATGTCACACATCATCTCACTTTCTAGCACATCGTATGTTAGGATTAAGAGTTGTTCAATGAGGAACTCACACTCTATTTTGTCTTTGGGCATGTCAATTAAGGAACCAATGGTACCCATGGCATCTACCACTTTGTTCTAGACTCTTGGAATCTAATCAAACTGGATGGAAGTGAAATACTTCTTGAAGTCATCTGCCATGTGTTTATAGGGTAGTAGCTTATCATCGTTGGTAAGAAACTCATCGTTGACCTATTTGATGATTAATTGAGAATCACCAAAAACTCTGAGGTGGGTGATATGCCACTGAATTACAATTATGAGGCCAATAAGAAGAGCTTCATATTCAGATGTGTTCTTTTTGCATGGGAAGGCTAGTCGGAATGACTTCGGTATATAATCTCCTTGGGGAGTGATGAGCAAGATTCCTACCCCGAATCCATTGTGTGTGTACAACCCATTAAAGTAGTGTCCATGTGGCCACTTCTATGACTGTGAAGACTCCTTCATCAGGAAATTATGTTGTTAGGGGGTAGGCATCTACTAAGAGAGCATCTACCAGCTGATCAGCTATCACTTGTCCCTTAATAGCTTTTCGATCCACATATTATATATCAAATTCACTCAAAAGCATGACCCACTTAGCCATGCGACTAGTTAAAATTGTTCTGGATAATAGGTATTTCAGTGGGCCGACCTTGGAGATGAGCTTGACTGGATGACTAAGCATGTAATGTCATAGTTTTTTCAAATTGAAAACCACGGCTAGGAAAGCTTTTTCCATTGGGGAATAGTTGAGCTCATAACCAACCAGGGTCTGACTATGTAATAGATTGCTCTTTCCTTTGATGACTCATCGTGTTGTGCCAGCAATGCCCCTAGTGCCACTGAAGTAGCAAAAATGTACAATAGAAGTGGTTTACTAGGGATTGGTGGCATAAGGATTGGTGGGTGAGCCAAATATTCTTTGATTTTTTCAAAGTTGAGTTGACATTGTTGAGTCCACTTAAAAGCGATATCTTTCTTCAGGGGATGAGTGAATGACTGGCATTTTTTGGCTAATTGAGCAATGAACTACCAAATGGATTGCAACTTACCTTGTAGACTCCTTAGTTTTTTAAGATTGTGTGGTGGAGGCCTATCCATGATTTCTTTTACTTTTTCTGAATCAAACTCTATGCCTCATCTGGAGACAATAAAACCCAATATTTTTCCTGATGTAACCCCAAAAACACATTTCTTAGGATTTAGCCTTAGCTTATACCACACTAGACGCTCAAAGATCTTCTTGAGTACCATAGGATGTTCTTCCCTTGTTCTTGATTTCCCTAATAGATCATCAACATAATCTTCAATTATTATATGAATGAGATCATGGAAGATAACGGTCATAGCTTGCTAGTAGGTTGCCCTCATGTTTTTAAGGCTGAAGGGCATAACATTATAAAAGAAGGTTCCCCATGTTGTGGTGAAAGTTGTTTTATGTTGGTCATCAGGTGCGATTATGATTTGATTGTATCCATAGAAGCCATCCATGAGGGAAAGCATCTCATGTCCCATAGTGAGGTCAACCAACATGTCTATGTTTGGCAAAGGAAAATCATCTTTGGGACAAGCCTTGTTGAGATCACGAAAGTCTGTACATACTCTGATAGCACCGTTTGGTTTGGTTGTTAGCATTATGTTTGAGATCCATTTTGAATATTCAATGGGCCTTATAAATCTGGCGTCCAATAGCTTCTCCATTTCTTTCTTAACCAGTAAGGCCACTTGGGGGTGCATTTTCCAAAGCATTTGCTTGACAGGTTTAGCATCGGGTTGTACGTCTAGGTGATGTACTACTAAAGGAAGATCAAGGCCTAGCATGTCTGAATACATCCATGCAAAGTTGATGATGCCTTCTTTGAGAAGCTTGGTGATGGTAGAATATTCTTCCTTTGATAATGCTTTGGCTACATATGTAATTTTGGGATCCTCTTCAATTCCCAAATTTATTTCTTGAGTTTCCTCAATCAGGATGGATGTTGTTCAGAGAGTTGAGTCCCTACAAGGGGAAGATGAACATCCCCATCTTCTAGCGCCTCATCGAGGTTTTCGCTATTAGATATAGCCTTTTTTTTTACTTTTTCTAGGTCAAGAAGCGCCTCGGGGAGGTTTTCGCTAGATGACCCTTTTTTATTTTGTTTCTTTTTACTTTTTCCATTAGGGTGTTCATCTTCCCCCAATCCCATAAGATGTATGAACTGATCCATTGTGGGAAAGGTATCGATAGGTGGGCTACCATGTAGGTCCCAATCTATGAGTTCAAGATGTTTAAGAGATAGGCTAATCCAGTGCAGATGTGTAAGCAATCGAACATGGAAGAGAAGTCAGTGTGATCTACATCATTGTATGTGTGTATGATGGATTCATCCTCTGGTATGTCTTCAAGGAGGCTATTGTTCTCGCTGACATTATTAGAGCCACTAGATGATGCTTTAGGTCCCTTTTGTTTTGTGTCATGACCCAAGCCTAAGTTTCTTGGTCTTATTGTAGCCTCAATATGGTGTTTCCTTCATTTCTCTTTAGTTCCAAGGCCTCCCCCCTGATAATTGTACTTTTTCACGAACTTAGATGGCCAAGCATAGTTCTCCTGGAAATATTATTTCAAAGGAGGGGAGGTATCAGGTTCCTCACGGTAGACCCATTGGCTTATGTCATCTTCTAGCGCATCTTGTCTCAACCAAGGAGAGCAAAAGGTGTTGGTCTTGTCTTCTGGTTTTGGTGTAGACTACAAAGGTTGGTCATATGTGTGCGGTGAGGGTGGCATGGTTGCCACATTCAAAGCAGTATGCATTTCATAGTCACCACATCCCTTGTCAATGATCTAGACTTTAGTGAGGGTGGATTCAGATGTGGATGATGGAGTGGATGAAGTGGTGGCTAATGCAGTGGTAGATGATTGGGATGATGATGTCTAAGGCGGTCCCATTTCCACTCCAGGACAATAGTAGGAATGAGGAAAGGAAGCTTCTAATGAGTGACAATATTCAAATGGTTGGGGATCTGCGTGTATGGTAACTTCTACTCCATTGAATGGGAATTTTAGACATTGATGGTATGTGGATGGAATGGCCTGCATGGCGTGAATCCAAGGACGGCCAAGGAGGAGGATATAGGGAAATTCCAAATCAAGGACATGACATGTAGTGTATTGCACAACTCGACAAACCTAAATTGGAAGACATATTGTACCTTCAGAATCACGCTCCGCATTATCATACTCCTTGATTGTGATGACTTGATTATTTAAATCAACATGGGTGTATCCGACCTGTTTTATGAGTTTCAATGTACAAAGGTTTAGGGCAGAACCATTATCTACCAAGACCCTTTTTACTTTATGACGGTTTACCAGGACCTCTAGATGAAGGGGATGATTATGATTGGAGTCAATGCAGGGCATGATGTTTTGGCTAAAACCCAGTTGATAGGTGGCGGAGAGGTGCCCTACCAATGCTTGAAATTGTGTAGGGTCTATGTTATTAGGAACTTGGGTGTCCCATAAGGCCTTATTTAGGATTTCTTGGTGTGCGGGGGAAGACCTAAGCAAGTCCAAAATGGATATCTGTGTCAAAGTCTTTCCCAGATGATCAAGAATGTTGTATTGAGAATTCACAGGCTATGGCTAGGTGGATGTAGAGGCTCTAGGGAATGTGATGTGGGTTCGACGAGTGGTGACAACACATTTTGGATCTTTTCCTTTTACGTGTATCATAGATACTCATGGTTCCACTTGTTCAATATGCATGACGATACCTTGGTAATTGAATAGAACATTTTTATAACTGATGTTGTTGGTGCTGTTATTTTGATCATTACTATTGCTAGGCCTTGGGTTTGAATTTGATGTACTAGGACCTTAGTTATGCTTAGGGAAAGCATTTTGATATATTTGCAATTAAGCATTGGACGAAGGTGTCATGTTGGAATCCACATGTATGTCACCCCAATCTATGAGATCCTGGATGTGCGTTTTCAGACTCTGACACTTATTAAATGTATGCCCTTTAATCTTGTGGAACTCACAATATTCATTTTCTTTGAACCAATTTGGTTTACGCTTGGATTCATCGAGTAGCTTGGTCACAAGATATGTAATTGGGTAATTAGCTTGAAGAAGCCTATTAAGCATGGCACTTAGGGGTTCTCCTAGTTGAGTGAATTGACATTTTCCATTACCTTGGTTGTTCTGATTGGATTGTTAGTTGGGACAAGGTGCCCCCTATAGCACTGATATAGCATGAGGGTTTGACTGATGAGGAATATATTACGGCTTCTAGGAAGGATTAGCCACTTGGACATGTTTGGTATCAGTGAAACCATCATTGATAGCATTTTTTTTGTTCCAATAATAGGGCTTGTCTCTAGATGATTTCTCTTTATTAGAGTTAAATATTTTGACTAGCCCTTTGGTGATGAGGGCTCTCTCAAGAATAGGACCTTTCTCCACAATTTCAGCAAAGGTTGTAACATAATCGAGCCTAAATTTGTGGGCCATATCCGGATGGGAATTTTCAATGAACATGGTGACCATGTCCTTTTACTGTAACGAGGATTTCATGCGACTAGCTAGGGCTTTCCATCTTTGGAGATAGCTCACAAAGGTTTCTCCTTTAGGAGGTCTAGTGTATCGATATCCTTCTCCAAATTGAAGGAGAAATGGTAGACAAACTCTTCTGAAAGTTGTGCAAAGGACTTGATAGATCCTTTCTTAAGACCCATAAACCAATCAAGATCTATTCCTTGTAAACTCCTAGGGAACAATTGCATGAGGTAATTGTCATTATGCATGACTTCTTGACAGTGGGTGTAAAACTCTTGGAGGTGAGCCTTGGGATCTTTCGTTCCTCTATATTATCAAATTTTAGCATTTCAAAATGCTTTGGGAAAGGAACCAATGACACAGAGGGATCAAACAGGTTGGGACAAATGTTCTCAAACTTGAATGATTGTTTTCCGGTCCCAGCTTGTAAGTCCTTTAACGCAGCTTTGACTTCTTCAAGATCTTAATTGATAGGCGCTACGAGAGTTGGATTGGATGAACTAGGCTTATTGTATGGAGGATGTTGCTAATATGATGAGGATGGTGCTAAAGCAAATGGATCATAAGCGGGTTGAGGAACGTGTATGGAGGTGTTTGCTGGTATTGATTGGCATAAGTGGATTGAGGATTGATGTAAGACGGATATGAGGATGATGAATTTTGATGGTAAGAGGTGGAAGTTGCTTGTTGGTATGGTGGTTGTTGTTGATAGTATGAGGTGGATGGGATACCCTGCTGGTATTATGTAGCAACTTGATAGTGCAATGACGTGGAAGCCCCTTACTGGTAAGGTGGCGTTTGTTGATAGTAAGAGGTGGATTGAGGACCCTGGTGATAAGGTGGTTGTTGTTGCGTATAGGATGTCGATGAAGCACCTTGTTGGTATGGAGGCTATTGTTGGTCATAGTATGGATTGGACTAGTAATTGTACACAACATTGGGTTGTTGTGTGATGTATGGAGGTCGTTGTGGATTAGACTATTGTTGATATGGGTTTGTGTGTGATTGCAAAGGATTAGTGTATGGAGGAGGTTGAGTTTGCGGGGGGTTCTGAGTGGTAACATGAATGTTTTGCTTAGGATTGGATGCAACAGCATAAGCAGTGTACATGCTAAACGGGTGGTAAAGATATTGCATGAGAGGATTTCATTGTGCTTGCATAGGAACGTGTGCATGATGGGGTGGTTGTTGCTGCTAATAAAGTGGGCAAGATGGGATATGTTGTTGTTGTGGGACTATTGCAGAAGCATTATGGGGCGGTTGCAGCGGTTGTGATGTTGTTTGTGTGACTTGATGTGGGGGTTGTGTAGGAATAGTAATGTGTTGTTGAGGAATTGAAACATTTTTCTATGGAATGGTGATGTTCTACTGTGGTGGTTGTTGATGGGGTGGTTGAGATGAAATGGTAGCAACAACAACATGTTATGGCAGCATTTGCAAAGGGATAGTAGTGTGTTGTGGTGGTGCTTGCATCACGATGGATTGATGCAGATTAACAAGAGGCTACTGAAACATAGGGTGTTACCTTGAGGTGGTGGTAGTAGATTACCAGTAGGTGCAGGTCCTGGAGGTGGCATCAATGCAAGAAGTGGAGTGCCCCTAGTATTGACAGGTGGTTGACCAGGATGCTGAGGTGGAAGTGGTGGAGTAGGAAAAATATTCAACAGCATGCCATAAGCATAGGGATCATTAGGATCAAGTGGTACTATAGAGGTAGTGGATGGAAGGCAAGGATAAGTGGTGACTTGGTGTATCATAAAATTTTCAAACTCAGGATGATACCGATTCTCTATAGATGGACCTTTGAGTACATAAGAATTTCCTGGAATGTTTTGCGAGGTCTGCAGATCCTATGATGTAGGGAGAGACTGGGTGGCGGTATACTGTGACATATCAAATTCAGGTGGTGGTTTGACTCCTTTCATGATCAAAGTAGCGAGAATTTTATCCCCACGCTCATTGAGGAGGTGATTCGTCATCTGAACAATAGCAGGATTGCTTAGGTATTCATCAACTGTGACCTCAGGTTGATTGACCATGTTTTCATCTCCAAGCGATGAAGTGTTTTGGACATCAGTGTTGGACTATCACGATGCACCATTATAGGGATCTTGAGGGATATTTGAGGTGTTGTTGGGATCTTGTGTGGTATTGGCGACGTTGTTGGGGTCTTGTGGGATGTTCAAATGGGAACCTTGACCTTGTTGTTCTACCATTTGCTTCTTGGCTTGTGATTGAGTTTGAATGGGCATGAAAGTGCAAAACTACTATGTGAACTAAGATGGGGCTAGTGCAAAGATGACATAAAATATGATTGGAGGATTAATATGATTGGATAATGGATCAACTAATTGGGTGATTCGATAAGGATGAGATTGGATTAAATTGATAGGTTGGATGATTGGATAGGGATGATTTTCGATTAGATAAGATTAGATGATTGGATGAGATTGGATGGTAAAAGGGATTTTAAACCAGGTTCAGAGATCACCCTAGGTGACTTAAGGTGTTGATTGATTAAATTGAGGATGGCTAGATGATTGTAGCACTGAATCCAACTTGAGATGGAAGTGGATTGATAGGGTTGAATGATGATGACCGACTCAGGACCGGATGGTGATCCTAAGCAGACGTTGTAGGATGACGATCGAGACACCCAAGTCAACTTGGATAGTGACTTCAAACGAAGTTCAGAGGATTTGGATTGAGAAAATGATGAGGGATATGCAACCTAGAGGGGTTTTATGATGTTCGTATATGATTCAGATGATAAATGTGTGACCTATGGAGATTGAAAATGCAAATTACAGGTGAAAGGAAGATGCAAAATGGCTGGATAAAGATCATACTTGTTTAACCAAGGTGCAAGTTTGCCCAACGGAAGGTCAAGTTTGCCCAACTGAAGGTCAAGTTCACCCAAGTACAAGTCAGGTTCGCCCAAGTAAAGGTTAGGTTTTCCCCAGTATAGGTCAGGTTCACCCAAATATAGGTTAGGTTTTCCCAAGTAAAGGTCAGGTTCACCCAAGTACAAGTCAAGTTCACCCAAATACAGGTTAGGTTCACCCAAATATAGGTCAAGTTCACCCAACTGAAGGTCAGGTTCACCTAACTTAACTTTTAGACTTGTCTAAACCAGAAAAGAGGCCAAACAAACTATCAAAACGGGTGAATGGATGCTCTGAACAGGGAAACAGATACTAGGAATGGGCACACGGATGCTCGTAATGAGGAAATGGATGGTTGGAATGGGCATACAGGTGCTCAAAACTAGAAAATGAGTGTTCGAAATAGGCAAATAGGTGCTTAGAATAGGAAAATAGGTGCTCACAACAGGAAAATAGGTGCTCACAACAGGGAGTGAATGCTCGGAATGGGAAAATAGGTACTCAGAACAGACAAATAGGTGCTTGGAACTGGAAAACAGGTGTTCAGAACGGGAAAATGGGTGCTCAAAATAGGAAAACGAGTGCTCGAAACAAGGAACGAATGCTCGGAACAGGAAAACAGGTACTTGGAACGGGAAAATAGGTGCTCAAAACTGGCAAAAAAGTGTTTGAAATGGGAAAACGGGTGCTCGAAATGACTAAAAAGAAGATGAAATTAGTTGTTTGGTAGGGAAAGTTCACCCCGATCGTGGGCAAGTTCGCCTATTCAGTGAAAAGTTAGACAATTTTGAAAATAGCCTAAAAAATGACTAAGACAGAGGATAGGTTCACCCTTGTTGAGGGAAGGTTCACCCTTGTTGAGGGTAGGTCTGCCTATTTATTAAAAAGACAGGCAATTTTGACAGAAATAGGATAAAAATGACTGAGACGAGGGGTAGGTTCGCCCCTGTTGAGGGAAAGTTCGCCCCTATTGAGGGCAAGTTCACCCCTCTGCAATAGACCTGGACTTGACTTAAGTGAAAACAACTATGGAAAGGACCAAAAACACAACAAACAACAAGCATAAGATAAGGTTGACTTGACTGAACAATAATTCACTAGTTTCACAAAAAAAAGATAGTTTAGATAGCACGATCCTATGATTAGTATGACGGGTATGGCCAACACTGTCCTCTAACTAGGTTGAAAAAGTCAACTAGGGAGTCCTTGATATACACTCGGTACGTGAGGCACTACCATAAACACCAGCCTATCACAAATGTGAGTCAGGAACCCCAATGAGGTATTGAAGGCTCAGACCAAAGTTTCACGTCTATCTAGGTATCACCCTAGCTTCGACACTCCGCCAGACATGATGTGATAGGATTGGGGTACAGCTTTGGCTCTCCCCCCTTTGTATACCCCATCGGTACGCATGGTTGGGATTGTCCCTTGGGATGTTGAAATCCCCAAGTAGGTCCCACTAAAAAGAGAATACTAACCATTTTCAGCTACTCCCCAGGCTCACACGAAGTGCAAGGGGAAAGCTTGAATGAAATAATGCCCTCCTGGGTGACACAAAGGACTTTGAAAACATGGTAAATAGTATTTTGACTCCCCCCTAATTAAACTATGTGCCTAAATAATAAAAAAATAAAAGACAAACAACTAACTAATAATAGGGACCCGTCCACCCTACAGTAAATATGTTAGAAGTCTTTCTTTTAGTCTTCAATAAGCATTAACAACTGTAAAAATGTTAGAAAAACTATCACAATCACTAACAAGATGAGTTAGGAGGTCGGTTTTAATTGAAACGACAGTAAATAGAGTCTAAAACTGAACTTTAAACAACTATTTTACCTTGCAACAGCCTTTGTCCAGAGCAGGTTCACCCCTGTTAAGGAAGGTTTGCCCCTCTGTAGGGAAATTTCACCCCTCTGTAGAGCAGGTTCGCCCCTCTGTAGAAAATAGTGAAGAAACTTGGGTTTTGCTGCTCAGAAGGGCGACTCTGCAAGGTAGGGTCACTTCTGTCCAGGTTGGGGTCTCCTATAGTTGGGAAGGTTCGCCTATCCTTGGGCAGGTTCGCCCCTATTCAGGGCAGGATTGCCCTTGTCTGGGGTAGGTTCACCTCTCTGTATCCTAAACCTGCAAAATGTCAAAAAATAACAAACGTAAAAGTAAAAGGATCGGTCTGTGGTTCCCACTGGGCATGCCAGAAATGTGATCAAGAGTTGTTAACCTATCTAAATGACACAAAACAGAATGAAAAAGAAAACAAACAACACTTAACACCTTAAGAAAGGGCTATGTTAAACTTAAACAAAATAAAGATAAGCAAGTAGATTTTTTCCTTGTTCAAGTTGCTCCTTGGTTGGTCGTTTGATGATTGATGTTTCGTGTGATCCTTTGATGGCAAGGTGGATGAAAATGGATTCAAAATGTTCTAAATGAGATGAGGGATGCAATGAGCTACATGGGTAGTGGGATGGATGAGTGCAAGTGCAAGAAATCAAAGTTTCAAAGCATGCAACAATGGAGATTCAAGAATGCAAGTGTGAGAGTATGAGAGCTTGAAATTGCAAAATGTGTCAATGCCTAATATGTGAAATGAGAGAAAATATCTCATTTTAAGGGAAGACTTTTCTAGAGAAATCGACGATTGAGATCTTGCCAACATGGGCAAGATGAAGGGTTGTGGTAAATTGAGGACTTACAAACCCTCACATCTTGCCATGTGGAGGATGAAGTGTCACAAGGACAAGTGAGTTGGAAAAGGGACATGTGAGGTAGAGGTACTTGCAAGTACTCTGGGATGAGGAGAATATTTCCTCAAAAAGGAATATCTTATCCCTAAGTGGGAAGGATGTTGACATGTGAAGAATTTTAGAATTCTTCACACATTGTCATGGGAAAGAGAAGTTGTTGGAGGAATAAATGTGAATTTTAAATTCACATTATTGGAAAGGGTAAAGTGGTTGGGAGAATAAATGTGAATTTTAAATTCACATGAGAAATACCTTGTGAGTAAGACAAGGTTCTTATGAAGGAAGCTGAAAAGTACCTTGTATATAAGACAAGGTCCTTATAATGGAAGGTTCTTGGCTCCATGTGACTGATGTGACAAGTGAGGAGTTCTAGAACTCCTAATAACTTGCATGGGGAAGAGGAGAGTCTTGGAGGGATAAATGTGAATTTTTAAATCACATGGGGAAGAGGGGAGTCTTGGAGGGATAAATGTGAATTTTTATTTCACATGGGGAAGAGGGTCTAGGCTAAATGTGGAAAATGTGAAGTTTGACCAAAAAGATATGCTAAATGTAGCAAGGGGATTAGATTAAGGTTGTGCAAATAGGTGATTAAGAAACTTAATAGAAGATTAGAAGAAAGTGGGAGAATATGGAGGATGTGACATTAATCTTGATTAAGGTGTGCACATCCTAATCATGGATTAATTAAATTAATCACGATTACAAGAGGGTTATGGAGGATGTGACAAGGGGAGAGAAAAAGAAGAATTTAAAATTGATTTAAATTTAAAAAGGTCAAATGACTAAATTAAATAAATTGGTATTTTCATTTAATTTAGAGAGGAAAGGGTGAAAGGTAAAGTATTTAATTGTTAAATTAAATACTTTTAGGATCCTTAGGCATAGGGAAATATTAATTAAATAAATCATTTAATTAATATTGATGAAATAGATGGATAAGGGAGATGGGTTTGACCATGTGGGAGTGGTCAAATTTGGATGTCTACACTTCTTTACAAACAGACATTTCAAAACAAATTGAGGTCATTGGAAAACTGTTGCAGACCTCCTCTCAGGTGGAACCTGAGTTTCTTTTATTTTCCTTGGGAGTATGGTGCAGGAGCATTACTTTCATGATGTTTTTATGTTTCTTGTAGATGTTAGGAGTCTTAAATTGAGTGGTGTAGATCTTAGGAGGTCCATGGGGTTTGTCTCCGGTGGTTTAGGTAGTTTAAGTAGGCTTAGAAATTCAAATTTTGTTTTTTCTACCAAAAGTGCAAATTTGAATTCCAGGTGATTTTTGGCTTGTTGCAAGTTTGGGGTTTGTTCCTCAGCTTGAGTTTTTGGTTTGCTAAGACCAAAAAGGTCTTTAAATACCATGAAGGCCTTGTAAGTTCTCTTTTCATGTATTTTTTCATTCTAGGTTGTCGAAAAGTGCATAATTTGCAAGTTAAAAAGGAAAAAAGGACATGAAGTTACTTTAGGTTTTCTTGCAAAGTCATGTAAATTCGATTGTAACCATTTTGTTTCATCATACACATCAAAGGAATGAAGGAGAATGCTCCAAGAAATGGTTGAAGGATCTTTCTAAGGTTAGGAGTCTTAAATTGAGTGGTGTAGGTCTTAGGAGGTCCATGGGGTTCATCTCCAGTGGTTTAGGTAGTTTAAGTAGGCTTAGAAATTCAAATTGTGATTTTCCTGCCAAAACTGCAAAATTGAATTCTAGGTGATTTTTGTCTTGTTTCAAGTTTTTGGTTTGTTCCTCAGTTTGATTTTTTGGTTTTCTGAGTTCAAAAATATCTTGAAAGGCCATGAAAACCTTGTAAGGTCTATTTTCATGTTTTTTTTCCTTCTAGGTTGTGGAAAGTGCATAATTTACAAGTTAAAGGAAAAAAAGGATATGAAATTACTTTAGGTTTTGTTGCAAAGTCATGCAGATTCGATCGAAACTATTTTGTATCATCATACACATTGAAGGAATAAAGAATAATTCTCCAAGAAATGATTGAAGGAGGTTTTTGAGGCAAACACCTTGTTACTTCACCATTTTTTATTGTTTTTATGAAAATACAATTTGAAATCACTCTTGTACAGCTCTGTACGGCAAGGTGGTAGGTCTAAAGATGGATAAAGAGTTAGATTTATTTTTTGTGATTCAAATGCAAGTTATTTGGTTTAATTTCATTTTTTATTAAGCAGTTTTTGGTCAAAATGTTGCTAACAGTCCTTTGACAGGGTTAAGGTTTTCAGTGAGTTTGCAAAATTCATCTCCTATTTCAGCTGTTGAAAATTCATGAAATTTGATACAAACCTTTTGCATTCCCTTGTCCATGTTTCCACCAAAGGTGAAGTGATAACTCAATAATTTTTTTGATTTATAGAGGATTGTATGTGTTTACAAGCAATAAGACTGTTAAAAACCCTAGCCTTTTGGAGGGTTCTATGGAAATGACATTGTTTTGAGTTAACCACAACTAGGTAGGGTTTGAATGAGGCTTGTGGAGTTTGATTAAGTGTTTAAGAGCCTAAGAATATAAAATCAAATGAGTGTTGATTCTTTTGATGGTTTGAGTCTAAGAAAATAAGCTTGTAAGATAGTTTATAGGGTATAGATTGCTATCACCATTGAAAGGTTAGAGAAATCTTGTGCAAACTGTTGTGAAAACTATACTTTCCTTTTTTTCTTTTTGGTTCATTGATTCTTGAAGTTTCTCTTCCTCTACATCATTATTGTTGAGGGATAGGGTTTAAGGTTTAGGGTTGAGAGCATAGGGTTTAGGTTTGAGGGTATAGGGTATAGGGTTGAGTATATGGTTTAGGGTCAAGAGTATAAGATTGAGTTATAAGGTTTGGGTTTGAGGGTATAGGAACCTTGAGGGTTTAAGTTATAAGGTTTAGGGTAGAGTGTATAGGTTTTATGACCAAGTGTTGAGTGTAGGGTTTAGAGTATAGGATATATGATATAGTGTATAGGGTATATAATGTAGGAGTGTATACGGTCGAAGGTTCATCCAATAGGGTTTAGGGCCTAGGGTTGAGGGTTAGGGTTGAGGGTTGAGGGTTGAGAGTATAGAGTATAGGGTTGACTATATATGGTTGAGGTTTTATTGTATAGGCCTTAGGGTCTAATGTTGAGGCATAGGGTTTAGGGTCAAGAGGGTATATGGTATAGGGTTGAGGGTTCAACCTATAGGCTTTAAGGCCTAGGGTTGAGGGATAGGGTTTAGGGTTCAGTGTATAGGGTTTAGGGTTTAGAGTTTATGGTAGAGGGTTGAGTATATGGTTTAGGTTTTAGAGTATAAGATTGAGTTATAAGGTTTAGGTTTGAGGGTATAGGAAACTTGATGGTTTCAAAGGTATAAGGTTTAGGGTAGTGTATAGGCTTTACGACCTAGGGCTAAGTTTAAACGGTTTAGAGTATATATTATATGATATAATGTATAGGGTTTAGGGTATATAGTTTAGAAGTGTATAGGGTTGAGGGTTCATCCAATAGGGTATAAGGCCTAGCCTATCTAGCCTCTCTCTCTCTCCGCTATCTACCTATATCTCTCTATCTTAGCTTTCTATCTATCTCCCCTTCCTACCTCTCCCTTCCTCCCTATGTAGATCTCTCATCTATCTATCTCAGGTCTCTCTTTATCTATCTCCCCTTCCTACCTCTCCCTTCCTCCCTATGTAGATCTCTCATCTATCTATCTCAGGTCTCTCTTTATCTATCTCTATCTCACTATCTCTCTTTCTCTTCCTCACTTAGAATAACAAATATACACTTAAGATGAAAATGCAATGATTAGAAGATGCTTAAATAATAATAAACATAAAGACTTGAGATGAAAATGCAATCATGAGATAAGTTGGATGGACATGAAGACTAGGTGACCATCTTAATACATTGAGTGTAGAGAAATATAAAAGATTTATAGAGAATGAATGTGCACATACAATCCATGATTAGGAAAGAGAAATTCGATGATGATGAGAAATAACAGATGGGATGGGATTATGTGTATTTGGAATGCAATAATTGAACTATAATGTAGAGAGCACTTAAATTGATAATGCATGTGATACTATGCACCAGGGTATGAGGAACCAAGGTGACTGTGTATCACATGCATAGGAATGATACAAAAAACACATAGGTTGTTCCAACATCCTACAAAGTCACTAAGGGATTTGGAGGGGTCGATGTTGGAAAACCACAATCACAAGAGGATGTCATAGTGTAACACAAGATCAAAATGAATCTTAGTGGGTACAACACTAGACAACCAAGAAAACATGATCACCAAAAGCCAAGACATGCCCCTATTTCTACCAATCAAAGATCATTATATCATTTTCCATAAAGATGATAAGTGGGTTGATGATTTTTTATATAAGGAATGATATATCTTGTGAATACGAAAGATAGATGGGATAGATCCTAGGATTCTTATGACAAGGGATAGTCAAGATAATTGGAATTTTAGGGGGCTAACAAATTTTGTTGTAGGCACTAGCTTGGTGACACACAAACACAAGGATGAGAACCTAATGACCAAAATATACCAGTTATAGGCACCTTGAGGTTTGAAGGTACTTAGTGTAGGGTTGAGTGTATAGGATTTACGACCTATGATTGAGTATAGGGTTTAAGGTTGAGGGTATATGATATAAGGTATAGGGTTGAGGGTATAGCATTTAGGATTGAGTGTATGGCGGATCGAGGGTTCATCCTATAGGCTTTAGGGCCTAGGGTTGAGGGATATGTTTTAGAGCTGAGGATATATGATATATAGGGTTTATGATTGAGTGTATATGGTTGAGGGTTTATCATATAGGCCTTAGGTCCCAAGGTTGAGTGATAGGGCTAAGGGTCAAGAGGGTATATGGTATAGGTTTGAGGGTTTAGCCTATAGGACTTAGGGTCTAGGGTTGAGGGATAAGGTTTAGGGTACATATGGTATTTAAGGTTTAGGGTTGAGGGTATAGGATTGAGTATATGGTTAAAGGTTTAACCTATTAGCCAAAACTAAGAAAAAAACGTACATGTTTTGTTAAGTTAAAAGTATGTATGCATATTGTAATGGTAAATGCATCATTGAAACTGAAAACTAAATAAAACACGTCTATGTATTTTTATGTTAAAAGCACATACGTGTTTTGTAAAGGTAAATGCATCGTGAAAACTGAAAACTAAATAAAAAATGTACATGTTTTGTTAAGTTATAAACACGTATGCATTTTGTGAAGTTAAAAGCATTGGCCTATGTGAGGAGAGAAACACTCGGGTGGAGAGAAACGTTGTTGATAGCTGACAAAAAATATCCGATGTGAGCTCGACATGATTTAATTTGTACAATAGGATCAGGTTAATCTTTACAAGTAAGTGAAGATAATACGATGGCTAAATGACACGAACATCAACACAACTCTACAATATGCCTCCGTTGATCAAGTCCTCTTCGAGGTTTGCTTAGATCTCTACAAACAGCCATAGTCGTGGGTCGAATTGTTTGATGTGGCTAAGATGAAAGATGCACCTCTATTTATTGTCGGCCCTATGAAGTGTTCTCGCCATGTTTCCCTTTCTATGAAGTGTGCATACCATGGCGAGCACAATTGTACTCTTTGGTGTTGCATGCGCTTGTGTCGATAAAGATGCCATAGAAGAAGATGAGGTCGCGAAAGAAGATGAATTGGGGGAGGATGCACCATAGGAGGTTGAGACGGTAGATGATTAGATCAAAAGGCTCTTGAAGATAAAAGAGGGGGCTACTTGGGAGGAAATTATAAAATTTGGTACTTCCCGTTGGGCGGATGGGCACACTCATGACGACATTGTTCTACTTCAATTCATTAAAAACATGATCCAAGTGATGGGGAGCTTCACTACGGGTTCGTCCTATGTCCATCACTTCGTCAATGATGATGTTACTGATATGGTCAAATATGAGATGGATTTATTCCATGTGCTATTGGTCAGTGGTTATATTACATATATCTTTGATGTCGCTACTGTGAATAGGAAAGCTATGACTACGAAGGCCTTGTAGCTATATAGGTAAGGGATTGAGAAGATAAACCTCTTCGATTTTGGAGCATTCATCACCAACCACGGGGATCTCGTTAGTGCCTCTCAGCTTGAGCAAGCCTTTGTATTTGGGGAGGGAATGATGTTCATAATGTATGAAATTATAGCTATCATTAAAATGTGTGTTTTGTTTTTACAAAAATGTGTGCGTGTTTTGCTTCTACAAAAATGTGTGCATGTTTTTTTTCCACAAAAATGTGTGCCCATTTTGTTTCCACAAAAATGTGTGCCCATTTTGTTTCCACAAAAATGTGTGCACATTTTGTTTCTATGAAAATGCGTGCACATTTTTTATTCAAATAATGTGCTCAAGTTATGGCTCAAATTTTCCAATCCACAACATGATCATGTTATTTGAATTTTTAAAAACATGAATGTGTTTTGATCATTTTGGGGCATTTGACCATTTTTTTGTGCCCCATCTTGGTGCACATGCCCACATATACAATATAAGTAAATCCTAACCCCTTTCAATATTGTGAACATGTTGAATTAGTTCATGTGAATCCTTCTCTTCGTTCTCTTTATAACTTTGTACCTTATTATACAACAAGCTCTCAAACACCATCATCACCCTCTCTTGATGGTGATTTTTATTCTAAAAACTCATGTCTTGGTGATGATTGTGCCTTAGACTTCATCCCCCATGAGTTTGGTGAGTATAAGGTAGACCTTTCTAACTTTTGTATTCCTTCATTTAACAAGGATTCACATTCTCATGCTAGAATTGATCCTTCTTCTTTTGTGAATTCAACTAGTGTTTATTCTCAAACATGTAATTATATTCCTCATTTTTCCAAGGCTAGTGATGTTGACTCTCCCTCTCTCTCTTCTTTGGAGAAACATTATGGTCTTGGATTCAAAATTATTTCTAAGCATGGGTACAAAGGAAATGGTTTTGACCACATAAAACAAGGAGTTAAGGTCCTTGTGGAACTAACACTACACATTTCTATAGTGGGTTTATATTACCAACCTTCTCCTTTGTCTACATCCCCTCCTCCATTATCTAATGTCTCTATTACTTATTTGAGAAGTTAAATCTTTCTCCACAAGAGAAAGGATTTCTTTCTACTCCACCTTTATGTAAGAAAGAGCATATCTTGTTGAGGCTTCTCAAAGCCTACTTGATTACTCATCCTCTCTCTACACATAATAAATTTCTTAAACACATTAAAAAACTTCCTTTTGGTATGTGCAGGGATATGAGAGACCAAAAAGTTGCCACATTAATTTTTTCCCCTCAACTAAACATAATGTGATCACATTATAACACACTCGTGTTATAACATCCTAGTGTTGTAATAAACTCATGTTATAACACGCTCACATTTTTTCTTTAAAGAAAAATGCAAGAGGCTGAGCTCATGAATTTTTGGTCTACAATTTTATAAAGCATGCTCGCATTCTATAATTGATCATTCTCCATTGAATTACCACCAACATTCTGCCATGATATTTCCAAGGTTAAGGAGGTGAGTATTTTTAGTTTCTTAATGTAAATTCAATTAAATAGATAGATAAAAATATTTTTAAGTTGTTTTTCTTTAATTTTCAGGAATGGATAATGGCACACCAGTTGATGAAAACATACACTTGATGATTGATGAAAAACCTCTTGAAGAAAAACCACAAAAAACCCCTCCCACATTCCCTCGACGTCCTCCTAGGACACAAGAAAATTCATTAGGGAAAATTGAAAATAATAAAAGAGAACTTGAGGGAATAATTGGGAGGTTGAGAGATCCACTAAGAAAAAACTTCCATAGGCCTACACTTGCTAGTTGGTTAGAAACTATTGCCTCTCACATAATATCCATGAGTGGGAAAATCAACACTTGGTCGAACAAGATAGAATAACAAAATAATTTTATGCAGAAAAATTATCCTACAAGAAAATTAAACAAAAAAATGAAATCTAACTTGTGTATATTTTTCACCAACCTAAGAACTAATTCACACATACAAGGTGCTTGTAGGAGGTTCCCTATCCATGGGTGCCACCATCAAAATATAAGGAATATTTTTTTAGAGATAGAGAGATAGAGAGATAAAGATAAATAGGAGATAAAGATATATATATAGAGGTAGAGAGTGTAAGAGATAAAGAGGGAAAGGAGAAGAGGGGGAGATAAATAGGGATAGCAGTAAGGGTAAAAAGATAGGGAGAAGGAAATAGATAGAGAGAAGAAATGAGAGAAAGATAGATAGAGGAAGAGAGAAAGGAAGAAAAATATAGAGAGAAATAGGGGAGAGGGGAAGAGATATATTAAGAGATAAAAAAATATATCAAGATAGAGAGGGAGACAAATATGTAAAGATATCTCTCTCTATCTATCTCTTTCCATATATCTCTATATATATCTCTCCATATGTACCTCTCCCTACCTCTCAATATATATCTCCATCTCTCTACCTCTATATAACTTCCTATCTCTATGTTTGTATCCCTCCATCTCTCCCTCTCTTTTTATCTCCCCCTCTTTCTATCTCTATTTCTCTCTTTTCCTCTCTCTCTCTCCATTTCCATCTCCATCTCCATCTCTATATTCCTCTCTATCTCTCTTCCTATCTCTATCTCCTTACCTCTCCTCACATCTCTTTCTCACTTTACCCTCTATCTTTCCCACTATATATATCTCTATATCTCTCCCTCTTTCTATCCATATCTCTCCCTCTCTCAATATCATTCTCTCTTTCTATATCTCTCAACTTCTCTATATTTCTCTCCCTCCCTCTCTATCTATTTATATTTATGTCTCCCTCTCTATCTATTTATATTGATGTCTCCCTCTCTATCTATTTATATCTATGTCTCCCTCTCTATATCTATCTCAATATCTCACTCACTCAAACACACACACAGTCCTTTTTTCTCCTTCCCTATCTCTATCTCTATATCTCTTTCACTCACACACATATACAGTCATTGTTTCTCCCTCCCTATCTATATCTATACCTCTATCTCTCCCACTCTCTATTAATTATCTCTATCACCACCTTCATCTCTCATTCTTTCCCGCTCTATTTTTATCTTCCTATATCTCCCTCTCCCTCTCTATTTATATCGCATTATCTCTATCTCTCTTATTTACTCCATCTCTCCTTATCTCTTTATATATATATATATACCTCTCTTTATATATCACTTCCTATATATTTATATGTCTCTCTCCATCTCCCCCTCTTCCATTGTCTCCCTCATTTTATCTCTATCTTTCCCTCTCCCTCTTCCTCTCTCCTTCCATCTCTCCATTTATATATTTATATCTCTCTATCTTTGTCTGTCTCTCTTACTGACCCTCTCTATATTTCCCAAGTTATATTTATCTATATCTCTCTATTATGTCCCTATCTCTCCCTCTCTCCCTCTCCAGGGCTATCACCTCCTCTTTCTATATTTCTCTACTTCTCTCTCCTTGTAACATACCAACCATTAATGAAGTAAAAATTTCTATTTTTTCACCTTTCGAGTAAAAAAACTAACAAGTCATTGCAATAAAAAAAATTATTTTCTTTATTGATAATTTTTAGACAATATGTATAACATAATACAATATGAATTCCATTTCATTCCATAAAATACATCAATGAAAGAAAGCATACATTTACACACATAGCTCAATGAGATTTAGAACAAATAGTATTAAGATGGTCTAGGATCCTTCCTTTCAAATCTTGGTTCTTATATCGCCTACTATGGAAGAGAAGCATCACTCAAGCACTTTTCCACCAACCACAGACTCATAATGTGTTCCCTTGCACATCTATCATTCAATAGATGTCCCTTCCCTTTGATGAAGAGATTGGTAGAGTAACCTATAATGACAACCAACTAAGCATAGTGATGTGTCCTACATAACTAGAACCTTTTAATCCCACAATCTAGAACTATCATGTAATATTGGATCATGATGAACTGACAGTGTAGTCTCAGTAGTCACACAATCTAGAGTGCAGTCTTGGAAATTCACACTACTTTGGCCAAAGTGTTCTCATTTAGTACTTCAAATGAATCCATCTATCACATACACTACTTAGGATCGATTTGACTTAAGTCTATCTTAAGCTACACATAGGTATTTCCTTCAATAGATAGTCCATCATCCTAGAGATAACCTATCACCATATTAATCTACTTGGAATAAACCTACTTTACTAGTAATTACACAAGCTAGGTATTTCCTTCAATGGATGGTCCATCATTCCAGACATAACCTACATACTTGGAATAACCCTACTTACAAGTAAGTACACAAACTCCCTCTCATACTAGGTTATCTATCCTAGGAGTAAACACAAGCTTTCCTAGTTAAATCAATAACTTAGCTAAGTGTACCATATGTGCCTTTCATGTTCAATCAAGCCTAGTAGATAATACCTATGATAAACACCTATCTCCTACTATAGATTACTTTAAAAAATATTATGAAAACAACATAAAAGATTCAATTTCCTTTTCAAAACACATCATTCGAAAGTAAAATAAGAAAGAAGAATAGATCCCCGTGCCTGTTATTGCTTATCCAAACAAATGGAAGCAATGCAGCCTTCGCAATGGTAGCAAGCTTGATAAAAATCTTCTCAAGAATGTCACAAATAAACTATATCTCTCAAGTTGATAGCTTACTCCTCTCAAAGAAATATCTTCCTCACAACTAAATAAAACTTGTTGCCTTTCTCTCTCTCAATGTAAATAGAGTATGGTTGGAAATAATACAGAAATATGAATTGCAAAAGATGTATATCTTGTGGAATAATGTGTCCCTTCCAAATGAAATGGCTTAGCTATTTATAAAGAAACTTGGTAACCTCATAGCCTACAGTTTAGGCATGTTAATGGACAGCAAGCTCCATGCAAAGCAACACATGAAACACAACAGAAAGGTGGCAATTTCCTAGCTTAATACTCAGCATAATCACCTACAAGTCAACTTGCTTATTGACAACAATTTAAAGACTTATTCAAATCTGTATATGCTCAATTTGAATTGCCTCATGAAAGAGTCGTCTATAGCAACTTGGATTCAAAGGTGGCACCAATTCCATTTTCTCACCTTCTTGTTTGGTTCGTTTTCACTGCTAATTGAAATAGTCAACTACCATTTCTTAACAACAAACATCCATCAATCTGTTTAGAGGATGAATTGACCAAAGCATTGATTTTTTTTGACAAAGTCGAGGTTACTCTAATCCAAGGCGTCAAACAAATCCAAGCTTAATATCGATAGCAATATCAAACACAATACAATTTCTTATATCGCGTATCATACTGAGTGATTATTAGTTTCATATAACAGTCATAAGCTATTTTATCAACCTCTTAAAACATAGTCTATAATGACTATAATCGACCTCCAATATCATCTAGTCTTTATATATTATAAACAACCTTTATTAATCGGCTTCTATCAAAGTAAGTGATAGTCGATTTCTATTAACATATATAATATGTTAAATATTAATTATTAATATATATATAATATATTATATACATATATATATATATATATATTTAAATACCATCATGTATTTATATATATATATATGTATGTGTGTGTCTATGTATATGTATGTATATATAACCGTTAATATATATTTATATATCGTAATCCAATATTGTAAGCATACATTCGATATATATATATAAAAGAGTACATGCAAGATAGTATATAATAAACACATTATATTGAATGTATGCATATATATATATATGTGTGTGTGTGTGTGTGTGTGTGTGTGTATATGTATATGTATATGTATGTGTATATGTATATGCCTCTATGTACATGTATATGTAGGTATATTCATATTGATGCATCTATATGAGCATGTCCATCTGCCAACGTATGCATGTATTGATATAAATATACATATGGATATGTGTATATATGGGTGTGTACAGGATCATCATGGAAAAAATAGGCCCTTAAGTGGCAATGAAAATTCAGAAAAATCAGAGTTAAGCAACTTGACGTAAAAATTTGAATAAGTTATCTATATTATTTCAAAAATATGTAAGAATAGAATTTGTGGAAAATTGAATGTAGTTTCTAAACTACTAGGTTTTTTTTATTTAAAGAATCCTATTTGGTGAAAAATTGAAATTTCAATGCAAAGAGTACTTTTAAATTTCAGTGGAAAAAGAAGTAGGTGTCTGTCTGACACCCTAACCATAATAAAATGATAATATTTTTTTTATAAGATTTTAGATATAAGTAAAGGACTCATGTCCGGATGTGATGCATATTTTTTTGTAATATTTTTCCAAGTAAATAATTAATTATTATTTTTTTATTACAACTTTTAAAAAATATAAAAACTTGCATGTCTGATCACCTTAACTTGGTCAAAACTTCATGAAATTCAATTTTTTTTTAATCCTATATTATGTGAAGCATAGAATGTGACGCATGTTTGGGAATCAAAAAATGTGATACCGTTTGAAAGCTATAGATGTTTTTCAATTAGGCTATCAATCAGGACTTTAGTCGTAATTCTAATAGAAAATGAATAATAATATTTTTTTAGATTCAAAGTAAAGTATAATTTATATTGGTGGAAAGTTGAGAAACTCCTTTACAAACCCTTTTCGTTTCATCAATTTTGGGTAAAATAAAATTCGTCAGCCACATGGGCGAAGTTTGGAAAAGCATGGTAAGTTGTTAAACATGTTTTTTGTGTTGACTTCTTAGGATTGGTAGGTCCAAACCAAATTCCAAAGCAAGCTCGAGGCTAATCCCTAGGCATTAAATTTTGTGTTAGACATATTGGATATTCGATATGTTTTAGATATGAGTTTAAAAAATGTTATACAATTTATAACATATGATTTAAAAAATGCAATAAATTTTATAATTTAATATATAATATATGCAATATAGTTTATAATGTAATATATAATATACAATTTACGATAATCTCTTACCGAATTATGTATTTAATAAATAATATATTATATTATTATGTATA
>VDFB02243017.1:36795-73677 GCA_007258455.2 Sequoia sempervirens | reverse complement strand
TCTCACTCACTCACTCCATCTATCTCTCTCCCCTATACCCTTAACCCTTATAACCCACTACCCTAAACCCTCTACCCTTTACCATTAACCCTTAGGTCTATGTGTGCACAAATTGGATATCTGATTTGTAACACTAAAATCATACCATTACAAAACATTTTAAAATGTTTTTCAAATCATACATCAGATTATATTGGATATCATATTTGTGGGCCATAGAAAAACCCCATGTGGGTCATTTTTGTGCATTCCAACAAACCCTACATTTTGTTTGCAAGCTTTGCATGTGACAAACGCGCAATTGTAGACAAGAAGAGACAAAGATCAACTTTTTGGAGCATCTTCTACTCAAATTTGTCACAATCAATTATTTTTTAGCATCTTTTATGAGGTATAATGGGGAGCAACAATCGTCGGAAGCAAAAACATAAGAGAAAGCTTAGAAAGAACAAATTGAAGCATATAGACAAAGAGATAGAGAAGGTCATAGGAAGAGAAGACAAGGTATGTTAAATATTGGTGAACCTAAGCCCTATGGTCTTTCAAGTGAAGAGGAAATTGAATATGTTCAAGGTGAAAATGTTGAACATGATATTGAAATTGGAAATGAAAATGTTCAAATTGATATTGAAAATGTTTAAGCTAAAAATGTTGGAATTGAAGATGTTGAACATGATATTCAAATTGGGAATGAAACTATTGAAATTGATAATGAAAATGTTGGAATTGAAGATGTTGAACATGATATTGAAATTAGAAATGAAATTATTCAAATTGATATTGAAAATGTTCAAGGTGAAAATGTTGGAATTGAAGATGTTGAAGATAATATTCAACCAAGTGTAAATTATGTTTCACCAGATTACATGAGAAATGAAGAACCTTGTGTGGAAGAAAAACATATTCCAAATTCAAGACCTTCAAGAACCCCTAAATAGTTACTTGAAATTGATGAGAACAAATTATAAACAATTTTGAAGGGAAGAGGTCAACACAAACCATTTAGTTGTGGTCTAGAAGACTTTTCAACCAATATTTTAGCAACAAGACATTGACTGAACAATGCCAACTTCTTGTACAATTGCTAAAGATGCAAAAGATGAGACCTTTGCTAGCCAAATTGAAGATTCGTGTGAACAAGAAGACCGAAAAAAATTCTATTATTGTGAAAAATATTTTTAATCTCTCAAGTCTATTGGAAAAAATAACAAGGAAAAGGATAATAGAGCTACTCGGAGAGTCATTACAACTGCCCTAGTAAGCCATCAATTGAAAAAGGCTCACTTTATGAGACAAACTTGTATTGGTTTTGACATAAATTGTAAAATTTTGGATAGAGCACTTGCAAGAAGAGAAAGAATAGATGATCCTCTTCAAAATGATACATGGGATTGTAAGGAAAATCAGATGTAGAAAATAATTCTCCTAATGTCAATACCTCAGGAAAGAACGTAGATACACTTTAAAATTTACAATTACAGTCCAATTAAGATGCACTAAGAAATAGACAATAGAAACAGAGTATTTGACAATCACACATGAACATCAGATATACGTGGGAAAACCCTTATGGGAGAAAAACCCACCACACCAAGAGAAATCACTTTGTATTACAGTAATAAAATTACATACAAATTCCAGACTTATCTTTCTGGTGTCATTATATAGCAGCATTCACCATTAACATTCTTGTACAAGAATCTTCATGTTACAGTCCACAGAATTCATCCACTGATACAATCACTCAACAACCTATCAATTCAACCAACCTGATTACAAACTGTAATCACAGAGTATATCCATGTCGAACTCTGTCTGTAGAACTTCCTCATAGAACTATCACAACTGACTATCTTCCAACTGTTCCCATTTGGATCCTCCTATTCGTCCACGAGATGCCACTTCAGATAGTCTTACTCGATCAACAGAATTCGCAATGTACTGGCATCTCGGTGAGACACTAACAGTGTCCCACCGATGCCACATAGCCTTCATACTGATGTCACCAAGAGTCACCGTAGTCACCAAGATTTTTTATTGAGCTCCATGAGTTACACTAAGTCACCAAGCAGTCGCTCAGACCTATCGCATTCACTAGGAGATCATAGTGAGTCTCCAAAGGTATACCGAAGACACAAGTCATATCGAGCTCCAAAGGATAGTCGACAAGACTTAACACCTTCACTGAGAGGTTTCTCTAAGATCATTTGTTTCACCGAAACCGTCAGCAGTCGCCAGGACATACACCTTTCGCTAGGACTTTACACTGAGCTTTATGACTTACCCTGAAAGCTTCACCTGTCGCCAAGAGTTATACTGAAGATCCCACAAGATGTTCTTGTCGGTGAGACCTTCAACATTCACTAAGAAGTCTTCCCGGGACCAAGAGATACCCTGATAGCCATTGGCTATCAACAAGACATTCACCATCACTAAGAGGTTTCTCTAATCGCTTTGAGTTACACCGAAGAATGTTTGGATGTGTCCCCATCGACGTGACTTTCTCTGTTCGCTGGGACTTCTCACCGAGCCATATGTTATAGCGAAGACACCAGCAGTATTCCTATCGGTGATACATTAGCTTTCGCTAAGACACTTCATTGAGCTGTTGTGTTACACTGAAGATCATGGTCACCAAGAGTCTCCCCAAAATATGATTGAATGGCCTGTCGGCCAGAGGTCTCCCAAGCGCTATGAGGTCATAATGAATACGCTATGTCACAGCGATAGACTCCACAGTGCAACCATTTGGCAAGACATTTGCAAGGTCACAACAACCTATTCAAAACAGAGCGAATCAAACTGCTAGTCGGCCAGGCAATGAAGATGTCACACCGACTTAGCTCTAATGGAGGTTTCAACCTATATAGTTTGAGGCACATATTTCCAACAATCTCCCACTTGACGAAGATCATACAGGAACCTCCAAAGCACATCATAACTTACTGAAAATCATGGGCACTAAGGCCCATTGAACTGGCACACCACCTGAACTTGTCTATGCTCACTGGCTTCGTCAATGAATCTGCAACATTCTCCAGAGTATCAACCTTTTCCAAACTGACCTTTCCATCCTCAACCATATCTCATACAAAGTGGTACTGTACATCAATATGTTTCGTCTGGCATGGAAAGTAGGGTTCTTTTCCAGACAAATTGCACTCTGACTATCACAGAAAATAGTTATTTCCCCTACATCAAAACCAATGTTAGAACACAAACGTTTCAACCATAGAGCTTCTTTACAAGCATGAGTAGCTGCCATGTATTCAGCCTCTGTAGTGGAAAAAGTGACTACAGCCTACCGCTTGCTCATCCAACTCACTGCACCACCATTTAACATGAAGATGTATCCACTGGTGGATCTCCTGCTGTCAATGTCCCCTGCCCAATCAGAATCTACATAACCACAAATGCTGAGAGTCCTCTATGATTCAACCAATTCCCATGGTAACACAAAGCAAAATCTAAAGTACCCTTCAAATATCTAAACACTCTCTTCATAGCATCCCAATGTGTTCTTCCGGATTAGCCATAAATTGACTAAGTACTCCCACTGCTTGGGCAATGTCTGGCCTTGTACAGACCATTGCATACATAAGACTACCTACTGCACTAGCATAGGGTACACTGGTCATGTCCTCCATCTTAGTAGGAGATTTTGGACTGTCCTCAACAGATAGCTTCGTTCCCTGCATGACCAGAACCACTAGTTGTTTGCAATCATTCATACAAAATCTCTCAAGAACAGTTCTGATATACTTACTCTGACTGAGCCATAGTTTTCTATTCTTCTTGTCCCTAGTTATCTCCATCCCCAGAATATACCTTGCTACACCAAGATCCTTCATTTCGAACTTAGTAGACAACTGAGACTTAAGATCAGAAATCATTAGCTTGCTATTACCTATGAACAACATATCGTCAACATAGAGAGCAATAACTAATACTTGATCACTTTCAACTTTATAATATACACAGTGATCAGATTTTGATCTCACAAATCCTAAAGATAATACAAATGTATCAAATTTCTGGTACCACATTCTAGGTGACTGCTTTAACCCATATAGAGACTTCTTTAATTTTCATACTAGTTTTTCTTTACCTTTCTCAACAAAGTGCTCAGGCTGGGACATATGGATTTCTTCTTCAAGATCACCATGAAGAAACGTTGTCTTCAAATCCATCTGTTCGACCTCTAAGTCATAAGCTACTGCAAGTGATAAAAGAAATCTAATGGATGTCAGCTTTGCTACAGGAGAAAATATTTCCCCATAATCGATTCCCTCTACCTAGGAATAACCCTTTGCAACCAGTCTTGCCTTGTACTTTTCTACACTGCTATCTAGACCAATCTTTTTCTTAAATACCCATTTGCAGCCAACATCCTTTCTGCCTTTAGGCAAGGGCACCAGACTCCAAGTTTCATTCTTATCTAAAGATGCCATTTCTTCTTCCATGGCTTCCAACCAAGAATCTGAATCAGACATTTTAAATGCCTCCTTCATAGTCCTAGGCTCATCAGTACTAGAAATCAAAGCATAGGCACAAGTAGAATCAATCAATGAGAACCCATACCTAGCTGGTTGTTTTCTTTCTTGGGTTGACCTCCTCACTTGCTGAGGCTGAGGTTCTTCTTCTTTAGAACTTTCAGAACTACTCAATCTCTCCTCAGTTTCAGGTACATTTTGAATTTCCAATTCCTCTTTCTCAGGTGTAGGAGGAATTATTGCTACATCCTTATTGTTATCTGACTTTGTCTCTGACTGTAGATCCAAAGTGGAAGGTTTCAGCTCATGAAAGATTACACTTTTGCTGCATACAACCTTCTCTGTATCAGGATTCCAAAGCTTGTATCCTTTTATAACAGCGCTATAGCCAATGAAAATACATTTGACAACCTTGTTCTCTAATTTAGATCTTTGTACATCTGGCACATGAGCATATGCCTCAGCCAAAAACACGAACATGTCTAAGTGAGGGCTTCTTACTAGACCATGCCTCCAAAGGTGTTTCTCAACAAGAGCAGAATTAGGAGAACGATTAATTAAATAGCATGCAATAAATACAACCTTAGCCCAGAATTTATCCTCCAAGCCAGCACTACTGAGCATACTTCGTGCTCTCTCCATCACTGTCCTATTGAACCTTTCAGCAACTCCATTCTGCTGTGGAGTATAAGGTGTAGTCTTATGTCTTTTGATTCAATGGTCTTTACAATATCTTTCAAATTCATCAAAACATAATTCACCGCCATTATCAGTCCTTAAGCATTTTATTTTTCTACCAATTTGATTTTCAATAAGGTTCTTAAATTCCTTAAATCAACTGAACACTTTTGATTTACTTTTCAAAAAATAAACAAATGCTCTTCTTGAATAATCATCAATGAATGACACGTAGTATCTTGATTTAGACAAAGAAGGAACATCTACTGGACCAAACACATCCGAATGAATATAGTCTAACAAACCAGAAGATTTATGAGGACTGGAATAAAATGAAACACAGTGTTTCTTTCCATATATACAGTGTTCATAGAATTTAAATTCAAGATTACAATCATCGAGCCCCTCAACCAGGATTTTATTCTTCAAGGTTTTTAAACCTTTTTCTCCTATGTGGCCTAATCTATGATGCCAAAGCATAGTCTTCTCTGCAGGAAGTTTTACTTCCATAGAGTTTACAAAATTAGGGATATTTCCCTCTTTACCTCCATGAGCAGCTTTCAGTGACTTTCCAGAGACACTGTTACATTGAATAGCCTCTGCATCCAGCTTGTATAGGGTACCAATTCGAGCACTTCTAGCCAGCACCATTGAACCTCTAGTCATCTTGCAGCCATTTCCAGAGAATGTAACGTGTACACCAATATCATTTAGCATACTTACAGATAATAGATTTTGAGCCAGACCTGGTATGTGCATAACATTATTTATTCCCTTTACTCTACCATCAGGGAATTGTATCCTGACTCTTCCACGGCCAACAATCTCCAAAGTTGAATCACTTGCTAGGTACTCCTTTCCACCATCATATTCTTCATACTTTGTGAACCATTCTCTGTGGGATGTCATGTGGAACAATGCTCCAGAATAAATCAGCCAGACATCATCTGATGCCTATGTAGCCAAGGCTGCAATGAAGGCGTCACCATCACTATGAGAAGAACCATTATCAGAAGAACCCTTCTTCTTTTTCTCCTCTTTACAATCCTTTCGGACATGACCAGGTTGCCCACAGTTCCAACACTTCACCTTGGACTTCTTGTCAGGAGACTTTGATCTCCCCTCTAATTTTTATTTTGATTTCTTGTCCTTCTTCTTGCCCTTCTCTTTTGGTCTTCCTCTGACAACAAGAGCTTCCTTCGCCATCTTAGAAGATTTCCTTCTCATCTCTTCTGACAGCAAAGATGCAACAACATCTTCCATCTTGAAACTGGATGTTTTACTCCCAATCACCATCACCAAATGATCCCATGAGTCTAGAAAAGAACACAATAGAAGCATACAACAATCCTCTTCTTTAGTCTTCACACCAACAGATGTCAATTGAGCAAGCAGCATATTAAATGCGTTCAAATGATCAGCTACAGACCCTCATTCCTACATTCTCAAAGAGTATAGTTTCTTCCTTAGGAATAGTTTATTCACCAAGGACTTCCCCTGATAAATAGATGACAGTCTCTTCCACAAGGAAGATGCAGTCTTCTCCTCATGCACATTCAGAAGCACTGAGTCTACCAAATAGAGCCTTATCAGCCCCTTAGACTTCCTATCTGCAAGGTCCCAATCTTCTTGCTTCATGCCTATAGGTTTCACTCCAGCCATAGCAATCCAAAAATCACGATCAACAAGAAGATCCTTCATCTTGAGTTTCCACAACTCAAAGTTACTGCCATTGAATTTCTCTATTTCAAACTTTCTAGATGTACTAGCCATCTTAATCTGTAATTAGAAATTGACAAACTCTACAAGACTCCCACTGAATAGAATTGACACAAAAAACCCAACGTACCCACAAGGATAACACAACTAGCCAAGCTCTGATACCACTTGTAAGGAAAATCATATGTGGAAAACAATTCTCCTAACATCAATACCTCAGGAAAGAACGTAGATACACTTTAAAATTTACAATTAAAGTCCAATTAAGATGCACTAAGAAATAGACAATAGAAACAAAGTATTTGACAATCACACATGAACACTAGATATACATGGGAAAACCCTTACGAGAGAAAAACCCACCACACCAAGAGAAATCACTTTGTATTATAGTAATAAAATTACATACAAATTCCAGACGTATCTTTCTAGTGTCATTATATAGAAACATTCACCATTAACATTCTTGTACAGGAATCTTCATGTTACAGTCCACAGAATTCATCCACTAATACAATCACTCAACAACCTGTCAATTCAACCAACCCGATTACAAACTGTAATCACAAAGTATATCCATGTCGAACTCTATCTGTAGAACTTCCTCATAGAACCATCACAACTGATTGTCTTCCAACTATTCCCATTTGGCTCCTCCTATTCATCCATGAGATGCCACATCAGATAGTCTTACTCGGTCAACAGAATTTGCAATGTATTGGAATCTCGGTGAGACACTAACAGTGTCTCACCGATGCCACATAGCCTTCATACTGATGTCGCCAAGAGTCACCATAGTCGCCAAGATGTTCTATCGAGCTCCATGAGTTACACCGAGTCACCAAGTAGTCGCTCAGACCTATCACATTCACCAAGAGATCATAGCGAGTCTCCAAAGGTATACCGAAGACACAAGTCATATCGAGCTCCAAAGGATAGTCGGCAAGACTTAACACCTTTGCTGAGAGGTTTCTCCAAGATCATTTGTTTCATTGAAACCGTCAGCAGTCGTTAGGACATACACCTTTCGCCAGGACTTTACACCGAGCTTTATGACTTACCCTGATAGCCATCGGCTATCGGCAAGACATTCACCATCGCTAAGAGGTTTCTCTGATCGCTTTGAGTTACACTGAAGAATGTTTGGATGTGTCCCCGTCGATGTGACTTTCTCTATTCGCTGGGACTTCTCACCGAGCCATATGTTACGACGAAGACACTAGCAGTATTCTTGTCGGTGAGATATTAGCTTTCGCTAAGATGCTTCACCGAGCCGTCGTGTTAAACTGAAGATCATTGTCGCCAAGAGTCTCTCCAAAATACGATTGAATGGCCTGTCGGTCAGAGGTCTCCCGAGTGCTATGAGGTCATAACGAATACGTTATGTCATAGTGATAGACTCCACAGTGCAACCATTCGGCAAGACATTTGTAAGGTCACATCAACCTATTCAAAACAGAGCGAATCAAGCTGCTAGTCGGCCAAACAATGAAGATGTCACACCGAATTAGCTCTAATGGAGGTTTCAACCTGTATAGTTTGAGGCACATATTTCCAACAGGGATTTTTTTGGAAAGGCTTCCACGTGTTGATAAGAAGCTAACTAATAATGTAAAGTAGGTAATTCAGCAATTTTGGCATGATCACTCTAGAGTATCACCCAATGCAAAGGATGTTTTAAAGTTAAGAATTGGTAATCAAGACCATACACCGCATCCTAAAAATTTCTTGGAATCAAGCCAAACAATGTTGTTCAAAAAATTTATTGAAACACATCCAAATATGGAAATATCACAAAGGACTTTTGAAGGTTTGAAGCCATTTTATTGTGTGCCTCTTAAGATTCATAATACTTGTTGCAAATACCATGTGGAGTTTTCAATGTACCATGAACTATTATGCTATATCCGTTCTACTTTGCATAAGTTAATGAAATGTTGTAGGAGTGTGGTGCAATGCATCTTCTGAAATCATCAAGGGACTTGCTAGATCTATTTTTAAGTTCTAGAGATGATGGTTTCTTTTTCTATAGAAATGATTGTTTAAATGTGAAGTGCTCACAATGTGGTGGCTTGTCAAAGTTTGTTCAATGCTTTCATAAGGGTTTTGAACATGAATTTGGAAAGAAGCTTGTTGAGAAAAAGAGATATGAGATAGTCAAATATACTTTGCAAAGTGGAGGTGAAGGTTCTAGATGCAAGTTGGTTACAAAAGAATGCAGTGTTGCTGATTTTATTTCAAATTTTAAGGACAATCTTTTCTACAAGTATGCAAGGCATAGTCATAGGTCTCAGTGGTTGGATCAACAATTCAGGATGTGTAAGGACTCTTTTCTGATTGGCACTATTATATCAGTGGTTGATTTTGTAGAAAACTACACATTGCAACCACAAAATGAGGTACAATCTCATTATTACAATTCCATTCAAATTGATATTTTTGTCCACATAACATTTAGACATGCACCTGATAGTACAAAGGAGGATTGAAAGATAATCAGAGAGTATCATTTTTATATGAGTGATGATAGATCTCACTCGTCCAAGTATGTCCAACATTGTTTCGAGAATTTTTTTGAGTTGATGTAGGAGCATGATATAGCACTGGGTTGACATCTCATTTGGTCATATAACTGCACAGGTCAATTCAAGAATGCTTGTATGTTTTATTGGTTGAGTAGAATGCATGTAGAGAGGGATGTACCTCATATTTGGACTTTTTTTAAAGTTGGGAATGGGAAAGGGGAGCATGATGGAGCAGGTGCATGTGTAAAGAGAGCTCTAGTTAAGGAAAAATTGAAGATTTCATGAGAAAAATTCAGTGATGCACGTTCTATTGTTGATTGGTGTAGTTCATGTTGTCACAAGGAGGGACACTTGATTCAACAGTGCGCAGATTCTTTTGGTTGGTCGAGGAGGGTACAGTGGGAGGCAGATTGGATTGTCATACAATCAAAGATTCTTCAAAGATGCATTCATTTTGAAGCTCAGATGCAGGCACATGGACCATTTGGACACGAGAGTTGGCTTGTTTTTGTTAGAGTTGTATTTAGTGTGAGTGGGATCAATGCAAGTCAAGTGAGTGGGTGGATACATGGGTTCCACAATATCTAATTCCTTTATCTCAAACAATATCCATGACAAATGACACAATGGAAAGTTCAATTGATTAGGACCAACTTTCAGATCTACTATATCCAAGACATGTTTTTGCAGTTGTTGCACCATAGGGGAATGAAGAGAGATCAGACTATTGGCTAGCTCGATGTGTGCGGGTAAAGCATAAGCTAACACAATGGATGGAAGATGATGATGGGTTCGTGTATCCTACAGGTTCAGTTGTGGTTGCAGGAACTTGGATACGAACATACATGATTAGAAAGAATGGCATACCTGCATTTGAAGACTACCAAAAACACAAAACCATTCTCATGTATTCACACCTTGTGATAGCAACAAATGTTAATTTGTTGAAGCATCATGCCAGACCAAAGACAAAACAATTATGGACACTTAGTAATGTTGATCATGAAGCAATATTGGATACTCTTAAGCAAAGAGATGACCCTTCAGGCACACTTGAATAGCATTTTCAAGAATGGAAGGTACAATGCTTAGGTTCATTATTCTTAAGTTCATTAGTGTTCTTTATTTAATATTGATATTGTGTATACTATTGCAATGCAGGTGTCTTTAATAGTGATATTTTGTATGTACTTTTGCGATATTTTTGGCACAATTGATCATGGACTTGCCACAACAATAGCCAGCTCTAATCCTTTCAGAGAGGTATGCGACATATTACAATAATATAGATTGGTTATTCTAAGCATCTTTTATAGTTTTCATTACCATCTCATCATCAATTAGGTCATTTAGAATAATATAGATTGGTTATTCTAAGCATCTTTTATAGTTTTCATTACCAATTCATCATCATTCAAGTTGTTTAGATTAATATATATTTGTTAGTCTAAGCATATTTTCTATTGTGACAATATAGATTTATCATTTAACAACTTTTGTGATATTCTTGGCATGATTGATCATGGACCTGTTGCAACAATAGCCAGTTTTGATCCTTTCGGAGAGGTATGTGACAGATTGCAATAATATAGATTGGTTATTCTAAGCATCTTTTATAGTTTGCATTACCATATCATCATCAATTAGGTCATTTAGACTAATATAGATTGGTTATTATAAGCATCTTTTATAGTTTTCATTACCAATTCATCATCATTCAGGTTGTTTAGATTAATATAGATTTGTTAGTCTAAGCATATTTTCTATTGTGACAATATATATTTCTCATTTGACAACTTTTATGATATTTCTGGCACGATTGATCATGGACCTGTTGCAACAATAGCCAGCTCTGATCCTTTCAGAGAGGTATGTGACAGATTACAATAATATAGATTGGTTATTCTAAGCATCTTTTATTTTAAGAATATTTTCTATTGTATGTAGTTTAACTACTACCGTGATGGTTTGTATAGGTGCTTGTTAGTCTAGAACGTGAACATACTACTATTGTGGAAGATTGTGCCCTAAATGCCTCCAATAAGAAAATTTATTAAAATTTGAATTTTCAAATGTCAAACAATGTAAAAAGGTTATAACTGTGTATGGGAATAATCTATATTCAGTGATGTTTTTTGAAATATGGGTCAAATTTTTGGCATTGTATAAAGGCTATGTTTAAAATGTAAAGGGGTCTATATTTTGGAAACTCATAGGTTGAATTAGTCATATAGGTGTATGCTTTGTTACTGTTATTGGGACATTTGTGTAATAACTTTTTGTACTTAATCAAGCTACAACCAAAGGTTTTCTTCCTAGTTCTTTCCTGTCGGTATGCTCGTTTGAACCAGGTTTTGTAATATCTCCTATTTATATATAATAAATTACAATGGCTTGACACTTTTTCCAAAAAAAAAATGTAAAAAGGTCGTGTGAAGGTCATTTCCAATGTAATTGAGTCTTTGATCTAGCAAAGTGGAAACAAGGTATTTCAGTGTGCATGATGTTCAAGTTGATTGGGTAAGAGTTTTCTAATGCAAGAGCTAGGTGGCTTTAAACAACACAACTACAATTAAAGATTATTCAAACTCCAATTTGATCCTCAAACCCAAACTTGGGTGCAACTTCACTAAAATAGGCCCATTTTACAAAGAGACTCATATTTAAACACTTCCCAAACCTAAAATTTTAATGGAGCAGCATTAAACAACCTACCAAACTACCAAAACCACAATTTTTTTTGTTGAGATATGCTTTCTAAAGCTCTATTTCAACAAACTCTCATTTTTAGCAACTTTCATGAGGTTTTTAAGGAAATCAAAGTTTCCAACCTTGCCACACCCTATAAACTCATCAAACATGTCTATTAAGACTTGTAAAAGCTTGAACCAACCTTAAATCTTGTTTCCCCCATGTTTCATTCACATTAGCAAGTTGTAACCACCATTTTTCACCTAATTTCACTCATTTTTGCCATGCATGGCAACTCACCAACTCAACTACAAACCTTTCCAACTCTTTAAACCCACATAGTGCCTTATACAGTCCTAATAACATCTACCATGGCCATACCATCTAGATACAGACCATACAATAGATGGTATGGCCTTTTAGCACTTTGGAGTCTTAAGGGAAATCGTTGGTCCAATGTAGCTCGAAGTGATTCGGCATATTTGGGTGCAAAAGAGGACCATCCCTAGCATAAACGTACCCATCCAAACATGTTGGTACAACCTGTTTGGTCGTATGAGTTGCAAAATGAAAGTTGCACCACTTTGCAACTTTACACTGCTTGCATCTAACAACTTTTCCCTCAACTGAAAACTTGTCACCATGGAAAAATGCCTCCAAGATAGCAAAAAATGAGAGATTTTATTATAGATGGGCCCAACACAATCTCGTAGCCTCAAACAAAAAGTTTGTAGGCATCACGGTTTCTGAGAAACAGTCTGTCAAAGATTGCTACCCTTTTGCACTTTGGACTCTTAAGGGATTTCGCCAATTGAACATAGCTCGAACTGCTTCAGCCTGTTTGGGTGCGAAAGGAGACCATACCTAACCTAAATGTGACCATTCAGATGTGATGGAACATTTTTTTTGGTCATATGAGTTATAGAACAAGATTTATTTATGCCCTTACAAGTAGTTTTCAGCCTCCAACCGAACTCCATCGCTGATTTTCGTGTGAAAAAAGCCATGAGACCATAGCTTTTTGCTTTATTTTTAATGGAAACTAGTGGGAAAAAGAGTTAACTTCTTCAAAAACTTGGTTTGAAATAATTTCATTCATTTTTGTGAAAGCGGACTATGACACAACTTTCTTTTTTTCAAAAATTGTTCTCCATCATTGAACTAAGAATTTATCACACATCTATAGAGAAACAGAAGAGTACTGCAAACTAAAACACATTACACTTTTGTTCTCACTGACTTGATGTACTCTCCAACATCTCTCTTCTCTCATGTGGAGAGTAAGATCATATTGAGTTACCTTGCAAAAACTATGGTTTCTACAGAAAAAATCTGTGTTTTCTCCATTGTTCAGCCCCTACACAGCAAGTAAATGGTTGCATAGCATGTGGAATGAGGGACCACGGGCCTGAGACCCCTTTAAAGTTGGTTTGAGTGCTTTATTTTGAATTTTTTGTGAGTTTTGTGCAAGTTTTCTCAAGGTGGGTAGTGAACCCATATTTTGCATTTTGAGTAAATTATGAATTATTAAAGCCCTCCACCTACTGTACCTTTCATGTAGCTCAATGGAGAGGTTGTGTACAATATTATTTGAATGTGCGTAGGTCCATTTAAGGTAGAGGAAATTATTTTTGAGTCTTGGAGTTGTTGTCCTAAGCAAATCATTGCTTAAATTGCATGAAAATGGAGCTTTTAGCCTAGGGTTTGTTAAAATCAATGAGAGTGGGGGAATCTCTTTAACTTTTAAGCATATTTGGGTCATAATAGAGGTGTTTGATTTGATGGCATGGTTAGGGGAGTTGTGCAAGTGAGACTTTCAATAAACCCTATGCATTTGCATGGTAAATGGAGGGTTTCATGGGATAGCCTGCTAAAGGACCTATAGGTGTAGAATAATCTTAGAATTTGTTGTTTTATGACACAACTCAAGACTGTTTGGGGTGTTCTTGTGAAGATCAAGTGTTTAAATGGAACTCACTTTGTAAAAGAGGCAAATTCACTAGCCTAAGACAGGGGTATGCTATTAGTTCTCAAATTTGGTCCAAAGGAGTCAAGGGTAGTTTTCGCATATGTTATGTAACTCTGAAAAAGGGTGTCTAATTCACTGATTTTTTTGTGTGGTGTCTGATTCACAAATTTTTTTGTGTGGTGTCTTGGAATCCCTTAAACTAGGTTGCCAGTGCTACAAGGGAAAGCATAGTAAGGTTTGGAGGTTTGAGTAGATCATCTGATTTTGTTTTGAAATTTTGATTAATACTCATTGGTTTGGAAAATTGAATGGTTTCCACCCCACTCTACATCAATCCATAGCTTGTTTGAAAGCACTTGTTTTAGGATTTTAGCCATAGCAACAAGCCAGTGAACTGTTTGATAAAAATCTTTGGTACACATGTATGAAAAATGTGGTAACATAGACAAGGCAATGAGCTGTTTGAAAAAATGCCTCAAAGAAATGTGGTCTCATAGAATTCCATGACAAGCAAATGCAATTGACAGTTGCTCCTAGTTATTAGTTATGTAATGTGAAGTAATTTCATAACTGCTTAGGTTGACTTTGTAAAAACTATATTGTAATTGAAATTTTTTCATCTATCAGCATCTAGTTGTTAGTTATGCAATGTGAAGTAATGCTTTGAGTTTGAAAGATGTGCAATGCAATGTAATCAGTGATATGAATATAAACTACATAATATAAACATTATTTTTTATGCTATTGTACATTGATATTTAACCATTGCTCACTTGATTAAATTTTCAAAGAGTTTAATCATGCACATGAGGAAGAAATTAAATTTCGATTGTCAACTTCTATATATCAAATTATTCAATAATCAAGTGTATGTCCATATACAAAAATGGCATCAACTCCAACTCAAACAAAGTTTTACAAAATGTGGCATATGCCATCTCGATATCTATTCAAAATTTACATGCCAAAATGTCTATCTCATCCTAAACTACTAGTGGATCATCAAAATGGAGCCTCTTTGAAGCACTCGTTGGCTCTGAAGGTAGCTGCACAAGAAAAATTCAAACCACAATTGAGATTAGTTATACTATATAATTCAAAATTGAATAATTAACATCAAAATCAATATACATTGAATTATAATTGAACTCTAAAATTGAAATCTTGATTACCTGAAATATACGGCTCTTCAAAGGGTCAGGAGTCCTAGAATATGCCCCTCTCAAAGAACCAACCAAACCAACTTTTGTAATGTCAATCTATATATGTGAACAAAAACATAAAATTGATCCAAGTTAGCATACAATTATCAGTAATAGGAACATATTTACCAAACACAAAATAAAATAAACGCATACCTCTTTAGGTTGATCTTTTTCTTTATCTCATTTAGGTGTTTCGACACCTCCTCCTTGAGGTGTTTCAACACCTACTCCTTGAGGTGTTCCAATACCTACTCCTTCAAGCGTTGTGACACTTTTCAACAACGTTGTATAGCTCATAACTTCTTGTACATAAAAATGACAAGTACATATGAAACTACCAATCTATGTTGATGTATGTATAATCAATAAAGATCTTAAAAATCTTAATTCAATCAAATTTGAGTTCAATTACCTTTCCCTTATCTAACATTGTACCTCCATAGTCTAGACAACACTGCACCTCACTCACACTAGGTGTTTACTACAAGAGGAAAATAAGATAAACATATAAGTTATTATATAATTTCATTAATGACAATTAAAATGACAAGCAAGTATATAATAAAAAAAAATTAAATGAGTGAGCACAAAAATATATACTATGTGCATGTCGAGGCCAAATTAAATGGCCCTAAGGGTGCTATCAGTCACCTATGTGAGCTCCTCCTCAAACATCAACTATTAAATAGACCATGTAAATCAATATTAGTACTTTATACTATCTCTTATTAATATTCATTTTAAAAAAATGCAAGTTATGAATTTACAACTTAAATCTCACCTGTGTCACTATTCCAACATCCCCCTCTCTAGCAAGGGAGGACTCTGTAGGGTGCGCTACACTCCCTTGTGTCTAATCTATAATGTCCACATCATGGAGGTCAAAATTGGAAGTGTCCAAGGGATGTTCAACGGGTTGTACAAGAGGAACCAAGCATATCTGGTGGCACATAGAGCAAGTATGTGGCACACAAATATGTGGACCTGAGGAGGATGATGTAGCAGCACTTGAGCCATTGCCAACATCACCAGAATGTGGCTGAGCTATTGTAGAAGCATGCAAAACCAAAAGACCACTCAAAGAGTGAACAACCTAGATAGTCTGTGTGGTTGCATCCTACATAATATCTAGATGATATACTGGAGGTGGTGGATGGATGAAGGGGAGGAGGGGGAACATATGGGCATGGAACTACTCTAATTGCCCCTGGTCTATCCTGGAGCATACCTCCACTGACGCCCTAGAAGGGTTTAATGTCAGAGTAATTGACATGATGCCCTAACACAAACTCAGCATATAATATTTTAGTAAAGTAAAATGGTATATAACAATTGTTGTTCAGTGGTTTATAAAAAACCATACACCAATGATCCCAAAATTTATCTACAATGTTCCTATTCGTGCACCATTCTATAGAAAGTTTTGGTTTATTAACATTAACTGGAAAACCGATGTGGGGGTTAAAAAATAAAGAGGCTATTTGGGCTTTGGTTATTTGGAGATCTTTCACATGATCGTAAGACAACCCACATGTGTAATATTCCCTCATGTCTTCTCACCACGAATGAAAGGCATTATGTTGGGTGGAGAGGGTTTCTATATTTTTAATTATTTCCTTCAATGTGTTTTTCATCTCTGATGATTGAGGGATTGTCTTATAAACATCACAAATATCCCTCAATTGCTGCAATTATTCACCAATTAAGTCTTCAATTGATGGTTTTCATTCTCAGCTGGTGGATTGTTTGGAATTTGTGCATTTTCATTCTCAACAGCCATAATACTTGATTAAAGTTAAAAACTAATGAATCTAATTGAAATTACACAATATAAATGAAATTATTGTAAAAACACCCTAGTTTTTAATAAAAATCCAAAAAAAACCCTACTTTTTAACAAAAATCTATAACAAGCTCTAGTTTTTAATAAAAATACATAAACGACACTATTTTTTAATCAAAATCCATAAAAAACATTAATTTTTAATTAAAAAAACCATTGTAAACTCTAGTTTTTAATAAAATTCAATCAAAAACCCTACTTTTAAAACAAAATCTATAAAAAAACTACATAAAATTATACAAATCTAATTGAAAAATTGATTTGAACAAAAAAAATCTAAAATCTTACCTTTCAAATCAGATATCTATTAAAATCAGATATCTGATATTCACAACTCATTCTCACTGTGCACTCGCAACCTCTTCAAAATGAGTGATGATTTTAAAAGCCCACAATTATGTATTTATAGGCACCTCAAATCGGATATCCGATATGTAAATCTTGGTTTGGGAATTGCTTTGGAGCAATGTACTGACACCCAAGCCAGAAAATAGTCAACTTAGGATTTTTGCATTTTTGGGTCGATGAAAAAAGTAATTTTTTTCCCATTGCCACTTTTTGGCCCATCATGATCCTGCACATACCCATATATATATATATATATATATATATATATATATATATATATATGTCCACATCCAATTCGCATATTCACAATTACCATCATATTGATAAGTGTTTACCTGTGGTACATCTATACATGTGCATATACATGTCGTTAGATCCCATTGACATGCATGTGCATATATATACATATACTTCCACGTACATCCCACTAGTCAATATAATCATAATAGTACAAGAAATATCTCAAAATTTTAATAGATAAACATCACCCAAAAATGCATGCAGTAGTAAACAAGACTCTCAAATGCAGACATATCAGCTAAGGATGACTTACCATCTACCCACAAACTAACTCAACACAATCATTCTAATGTGGTATGTGTATATGCTCAGATAGTTTACTCTTACCGATTACCCGACCAAGATCTTCTTCTGAGTGATACTTCCCCTCCGCCTAGAGGAATGGAACACATACCCGCATCCACTAACACATGCACACGACAGTCAATTGTTCACAACATATGCAATATACACAAACATCTCCAAAATTAGAATGATAATTCAATAACCATCCATTCACATATATGTAGTATTTCTCCATGAAATAACATCAAATGAGATAACATTCACATTGATAACAATGTACAAGCATAATTTATTCATCTCTAGAATTCACATTACATTCATATTTACCCTATGTAGTAATAGTGAATAGTAACTTCACAATTGGGGTGTAACATACTCCCCCCTTATGAATCATCGTCCCCGATGACCTTAGGTATTATTAAAACATAACAACTAACAACACATTGTTCAAACATTCTCAAAAGCATTAAGAATGTGAGGAAATTTTTGTTGAATTTTTGCATAGTTCTCCCAAGTAGCTGAGTCTTTTGTGTACTGGTCCCATTGGACTCTGCACTGCAAGACTTCTCTGTTACACAAGTGTAGCTTATGCATTCCTAGCACCTTGACAGGCTTGAGAGTTACTACTCTGGGGTCTCATACCTATAAAGCAGTCTAATCAATTACATGATTATCCCCTGTATATAATTTTTAAGATAGGACATACATGGAAGATGTTATGCATTCTGGCAAGAGCTGGTGGAAATGCAAGTCTATAAGCTACTGGATTCACTTCCTCTAGAATCTCAAAAGGTCCAACATAACAAGGGGCTAACTTAGAAGACTTTCCAAATTTAATGGAGCTCTTGTGAGGTTTCACTCTCAACAATACTTTGTCACCTAAGGAAAAATTACGGGGCACTCTCTTATCATCAATGTAGCTTTTCTATCTATCGTTAGCTTCATCTAACCTTTTCTTAACAAGCTTAACTTGTTCATCCATTTTAGCCAACATTTCTGGCCCAAGACTCACTCGATCCTCAAGTTTATCCCAACTTATAGGATTTTGACACTTTTGGCCATACAAAGCTTCAAAAGGAGCCATCTTTATCGCAGAATGATAAGAGTTATTGTAAGAAAAATCAACTAAGGGTAAGTAATCTTCCCACTTGTACTACGGATCCATGCAATACATCCTAAGTAGGTTTTCCAATACCTGATTTACCATTTATGTTTTCCCATCCTTTTTCGGATGATATGCTAAGCTAATATTCAATTGAGTCCCTAGTGCAGAAAACAAGGTTTTCCAAAACCTAGAAGTGACTCGTGCATCCCTATCTAAAATAATCTTTTTAGGAATCCCATGCAATCTAAACACTTCCTACATAATTTTTTTGGCTATGACAGGTGCTCAATCAGTTAGGTTCCCAGGTATAAAATGTGCTACTTTGGTGAGCTTATCTACAACCACAAGAATGGCATTATGCTTATTTCTTGACATAGGAAATCCTTGCACAAATTCCATGCTTATGACTTGCCACTTCCTCTCTGGTATATTGTGTGGGTATAACAAGCCTGTAGGATGATGATACTCATCTTTCACCCTTTAACACTCAAGATATCTAGCCACAAAACTATCAGCATCTCCTTTCATTCCCTTCCAGAAGTATAATGGTTTTACATCAACCATCATTTTCGTCACTCCAGGATGTCCAAAGTATGGTGCTTTGTGTATTTCCTTTCATACCAGATTTCTTAATTCTTTTACGTCAGGTACATACATTCTACCCTTATACCTAAGTAATCCATTAGGTTCAAATTAAAAACCTTCATACCTAGAATCTTGTGGATTATCAGTGAGTTCTTGCTTAACTTGCAAGTAATATTCATCCTCCTTGCATTTTTGGAGTACTTGCCCCTTAAAATCGGTTTGAATTGTTACCATAGAAGCAATGTGACGTCTTCGACTTAATGCATCAACAACCCGAATTCCCTTCCCCTTAATATAACTGATATTAAAATCATAGTCAGCTATTAACTCTAACCATCTTCTTTGTCTAGCATTCAAATTAGGTTGAGTAAAAAGGTACTTTAACCCATTATGGTTAGTTTTCATCTCAAAGGGTTTTCCTATCAAATAGTGCCTCCACATTTGCAATGCGTGAACCATAGCTACTAATTCTAAATCAAATATCAATTGACCTCATGTATGCTACACAAATGTATGTAAATAAAAGACCCAAAAATTCCCTAATTGACCTTCTACACTTCTTTGATATACCCATTGCACACTAAGGTGTGATTGCTAGTATACTTTATGTTAAAAAGTGAGCATTAATAAATGTATGTAGCTACTATTTCATAAATTTTAAATGATTATGTATTTTTTTATTATTAAAATATTAACATTTACAAAACATATTTATATTGTATCTAATATGTAGTTGTTGTTTAGTCCATTAAGCTAAAATATAGGCATGTAGTATCCTACAATATAGACATGCAAAGAAATAATCAATTATTATAAGTGTTGTATTTTCTAGTGTTTGTATTCAACACAATAATTGGTTTATTAATTTAATTTAAACAAACTTTAGAGCTATATGATAAAAAAATATATATATTAAAATAAATTATTTTTAAGAAATATTTTTATATAATGTAATTTTTTTAATATGTTTATTTTTTATTTGTATTTTTATTTTTTACGTTGTTCAAATTATCTTTAAGAATTATTTATATTTTTAATAATATTATTAATACAAAAAATTAAAATTCAAACAAGCATGCTATTTATTTATTTAAACTACATTTAGTTACTTGAGCTAAATTTATTTTCTTAATTTAAAATTTAAAATTTTATATTAAAGAAATAATTCTAATAATTTATAAAAAACCTTTATTAAACATTTTATAATATATTTAGATAATATTATTTTATAAATTTAAGATATACAATTATAAAATCAATATAATTTAAAATTATAATAATATTATTAATAAACAAATTAAAAATTGAAACAAATGTTATTATATTTATTATTTGATCTTGAATTTTAAAATTTAAAATTTATATTTATATCTTGTCATCATTATGAACCAACATATTGCATGTTTATTTTTTAATTTCTTATAATCAACCAATCATTTTTTTTTTCTAATAAACAAACTCAACTTCAACTATGTCAACCATAATTGCATTTAGTATGAATCAAGTTGGGGGTCAAAGTCAACCCTAACTATAATATTCTTAAACTGAGAAAAATCATGATACATTCAACTTGCAATAATTTGTTGATCTCAAACTATTATGTAGCCTACCGTTAAATTGTTGTCATGACTCATCCACCAACTATACAACAAATACTTGTATTACAATCATTCAAAAATAGGTACGTGTCACTATGTGGCTACAATACATATGAATTGTGAAAACCTATTATTTGGCTTGCCCCTAATTTGGTATTCCATAAATAATTATTTTTTTCTTCTTTTTTTTTTCATAATAATGAGCCTCCTCGAAGCCACCAAGTCTAAGCTCATGCCACCAATCCACCAGAACTGATCAAAGCCCTCACAAGGCACAAGGGGTCCATAACACAGCAAATTGAATGCATAAGCTTCCACAATGATTCCACGTGAGCCTTTTCTCTTATTCCATAAATAATTTATCGACTAAAACAAATACAATTATTGCAATACTAAATAGGCAAGTACTAGCTACAACATGACACTTGTTGAATTTCATAATAGTTGTGATTAATCTTTATTATATATTTGTACTGAATTGCTAAATTGCTTGTAGAAATTATATTTGTAAACTGTTTTCAATATGGAAAGAAAACCATAATAATCTAAAACTATAAGTATAATTATTTGAACTTATAATGTAAAATATTTAAATTATATACAAAGTAAATTTGATTGTCATTTAAATTAAAAAAAAATTTAACAGACATGATTAGAATCTACCTCGAATCTACCTCTTAGTAAAGTATCTCAATATAATTAAATATTATTTAATTACATGTAAAGTTTAATTGATTGGTTTTCAAAAAAAACTAATCAATGCATACAATGGTTTTATCTAATAATTGAAGTACACTAAATATTTTTTATTTTTTTTCATTAGACAAGAAATAAAAAAATTAAATTAATTCAATCAATTAGATCACTTTAATTATTTAATACGGTTAATTAGTTAATCAAATTCAATCATAAAGTTTTATAGAAGATACCAATTCATCAAAAAAAATTATGAAATCTTCAACCAAATAAGACTTTAAAAAAAAATGCATATTGCAAAGAAATGAAAGTGCCTCTTTGGTTATTTGTTCTTAGTTGTATTTGCAACTTGTAATATAAAGAGATTGTGTCCTTTGAGTCCTTAACTCAGAGGAAGAATTCATAATGCATCTTGTAGATTTCTTAAACAAATATGGAGATCCAAAGAAGCCTTTTGGGGAATCTTTCCATAAGAACTATTGGTTTTAGATTTGAGTTTTGGAAGTGATGATTTTTGTTTAAATGAACAATTGCAAAAAGTTTTGAAACTCCAAAAACAATAAACAAAAAAAAATCTTTCATTTTTGATAGAAGCTTTTAAAACATACAAAATAAAAAAGTAATATTTTCCTTTCAAAGCTTTCAATTTTAATAAACAAGAAACATTCCCAAAAAAGCTAAAATTAAATCTTCACTTAAATCAAATTTATTCCACATCTACACCTCTTTTAGAGATAATAAAAAAAAATCTAACTAAATAAATAAATGTACTTTAAAATAAAACAAAGTTGAACAAAAACATTCACATCCAAGATCATATAAAGTAGGTTAATCTATTTTAAAATAAAATAAATCTAAACTAAAACATTCACACCCAAGATCAAATTTATCCACGATATAGAGTAGGTTAATATACTCTAATAAAAACTAAATTAAAATATTCACCCAAGATATGGAATAGGTTTGATGGCTAGCAACAATGCCCTCAAGGACTAAGCCGAAGCTCTCCTTCCTCTTCAATTTGTGGAACTCTCCAAACTAAATGTTTTCAAGGGTTGTATTGTGGTTTACAAAAGATCAAAATAAAAGCTTGGAAGCTACTAGTTTCAAATTCTTAGATATAGCTACTACTTGGATACAAAACTTGGACTCAATGACATAAAAATATTTGCAAGAGGGTAAAAGTGGAGGCTTGGGAGCTTGTTAGTCAGACACAAATTCACATGAAACTGCGGTATTCAATAAACAAATTGAGACCTAATAATGGATGAAAAAGAGATATATATGGGAAAGCAAGATTAGGTTTAGGTTTTAAGAAATAAATAAAGAAATTCCTAAAGATAAATAGCCTAAGAAAAGCACCAACTTTGAGTTCAAAACATTTAAAATAAGAAAAACTCACTAAAGTAAAGACATGTGGGATGCAAAAATAGTCGCTCACCCCTTTTAGCAACAATTGCTTCAGAAGGTTGTTTCAAATGCTATTATTTTTACCACATGCCTCTCCTTAATCATTTATGTCATCGGCTCCTCATTAGTTTCCCTTCCTTTTTGTTATTGTCTCTTGAAAGCTTTGTTAAAGAGACCTTGGATCTTGCTGCCAAAAATCCAGAAAACTATTAAATGGTAACTAGCATAGTTTAATGCTCAATCATGTTCCTTTAATTAAGCTTTGTAACTCATGTTACTTCTTCCGTTATTTTTCTAAAATCACGTCTTCGTGATTGTTGGTCACCTGCATTGTAATCTATATATTATTTGCTTAAGTAATATATCATCTGAGAATTTACACATCATGGTATCAGAGTCGCATGACCCTAGTTAGTTGTGTGAAGTTTTTAGGATCGAGGGTTTTGTTTTTTATTTTTTTGTGAGCTTTTCTCACCAAAAAAATCACGACCCTCTTGATATAAATTCATGGGCATTTTTGTATGTTGAAAAACATGTTTTTTGTATGCAAACGATTTTCAATATTTTGGGCGCGCGATTTTGTGAACATAGTTAGAGCCCACATTTTCTCTTTTGGTCGTCGACGCGACCTTTTCTAGTTCTTTTGCTTGCATCCTATAAGGGCATCGTCTGCTATTGTTTGTTCTTAATGGGTCTTCTCTGCTAGGGTTTTGTGACCTATTGAGAATTGAACGTGTTTGGCTGTGCGACTTATGACTTTTCCGTCACCATTGTTCTGGAGATTTTCATCGCCATTTTCGTTAGTTTATTGGCACGATTTCAAAGCCTCTGCATTTGGTTGTGTCTTTAATTTGTTTGTGGATGCATTTCTTCATTTTTTCAAGCCGCATTTTTGGTTTATCTCTTGGCATGATTTACAGGCGACGAGCATGCATTTTTTTGTCATCATTTCACATGTTTTTGAGGGTTTTTGAAGTTCATTTTTCTGATGAGGTTACCTTCTCGACCTGGCTATCTCCTTGCTTGCAATTTGAACTTGAATTTTTTCTTCTATTTGTAGCCTCTGTGAGAAATTTTAGAGAATTTTTGGCACATTTTTGTACCTATGACCTCCGGCTAGGGTTTTTTGAAAAACTCTCTGATTTTGAAGCCAAAAAAAAAAATTGCCTATAGATTATTGGTGGTTTTTTTGAGATCTTTTATGGGTTGTCTTCAAATTTTTCTGGGTACCTGAGGATTCGTGCCTCGAATTTTATGCCATTTTTTTGAGGTGATTTTCTAATATTTCATGGCAGTTTGAAGAAAAAAAGTTTTTATTTGGAGCCAGTTTTTGAAAATTTTCTGGAAAAATAAAAATTCGCAAAGAGTTTTCAAAAAAAAATTCTTCAAAAATTTACACAGAGTTACCTCATTTTTTCGTGCTTTGGAAAATAATAGGGATAGCTTCTTTGTCCAATATTATGTTGGAAAGTTCGCAGAGGTTCAATGGAAAGAACTACAACACGTGGAAGCAAAGGATGCTTACCATCTTTGAGTATCGGTATCTGGATGAGCTTGTTCTTGGTACAAAAGTTCATCCCACTACTGTTGGGAAGGATTGGGACAAGTATGATGGAAGTAATAGGAGGCAGTCATGCTTCTTAAATTATCTATCACTGATGAGATGTTACCTGAAATACCATCTAGTAAATCTGATGTGGAGATCTAGAAGCATTTGAAAGATCTTCATGAGACCTCAAACAAGGGAAGGGCTTTCTTTTTGAAGAATATCCTCTTTTCTATTATGATGGATGACCAAGTGTCTTTGTAGGAGCACTTGATGAAAGTAAAAAATATTTGCAATCAATTGGAGGCCATTGGTCGTAAGGTAGAAGAGGAGGATATGGTGGTGATCACTTTGAAAAAAATTCCACATTCCTACGAGCACTTCATCGAAATGCTCAACATTACATCCACCAATGTTGACTTGAAGTTTGATGAGATGTGCAACAAGCTTTTGCAGTAGGATCGATGGAAGAAGCAGTTTGGGAGCAGCAGTGAGTCTCCTACTGTTGAGCAAGCATTTACTGCCAAGGACGTTGGCAAAGGCAAGTCCACTCAGTAGAAAGGACGAGGCGATTCGAAGGAGGGCTCCAAGAAGTCTTTTACTTGCCATTTATGTGGGAAGATTGTTCATATACAGAGGTATTGCAAAAAGCGGTTGGCTAATGAGAAGTCCAACCAGGAAGCATCTCAGCAAAGTGCTCACATAGAAGAGTAGACTAAGCAGAAGGAGTCTGCACACTTTGCATTTTGATGGCCAACACAATATGGGTAGACTTAGTTTTTAGTTGATAGATTAAGCATTAAGGGAGGGAATTAAAATAGTAACTAGCATAGTTTAATTCTCAATCATGTTCGTTTAATTAAGCTTTGTAACTCATGTTACTTCTTCTGTTATTTTCCTAAAATCATGTGTCTGTTATTGTTAGTCGTCTGCATTGTAATCTATTTATTCTTTTCTTAAGTAATATATCATCTAAGAATTTACACATCAAAAACCCCCCTCCCCTTCATCAGGGGCTCATTCTTTTCCTGTATCAATTTCATTTAGCCTTATGCCCCCTAAAACCCATTTTTGCCACTAGGGTTGAGGAGCTCAAACCCTCTGAATCTACTCCCTTGAAGCCCTCCCTTGTTATTGTTGGTTCGAAGAGGAAACTCGGCCTCCCTCCCAACTAGCCCCCTATGGACACTAAACCCAAATAACCTGCCAATAATAAAAAGGGGAACCCTAGGAAAGCTCAAACTAACATTGTTGTTGGGTTGTGCAAATTTAAAAAACTCCTACAAAGAAGGGGAAAAACTGACTAGTAAGGCCAAATTTGAGGAAAAAAATAAGAAGGGCATTGCTTTCTGTGTGGATGAACCCACCATTGAAAATGAGGAGGGTGGCAATGACACCAAAGATTCCAAGGATGAAAATTTGATGGACACGGGTAGGGATACTAGTGTGGAACCTGCCAGTGTTTGGCGTTCTAACTAGCTAGCAAAACAAAAACCTGGAGTCCACATTAACAAAAAATTTAGCAATTTTGAACATGACAATGAGCGTGTGGGCAACAAGCATGACACCGTGGAGGAAACTAAGGAGTATATTGAGGGACTGAGTGTAGTCGGTCGAAATTTACTTAGTCAGCTATGAGTAATAAACAAGACTTAGTTTAATATTTCATTTATTTTTCTTGTCATGTTGTATTAGTTAGTGGTTCGGGAATTAGTTTATGATGGAATAATTAATGTTATGAAGGGACGCGACAGTTGGTCCTTCAACCATCGTCAGCACACTATATGTATTCGGAGTCTTGTAATTAATTGGTATTGTTGCTATGAGTGTTCATGTTATGATTGTACTAGCAATGTTCGATCAATAAAGACAAGTGTGAGGGTTTTATGCATTATATTCTAGTACGGTGTTATGTTCTATAAGTGATTCTTGTTTACTCCTTGTGTATGTTGGAATTCATTCTGTGAGTAAACATCAAGTCATTTTCTGAAACTGAACAAGATGATTTGAGAGGATTCCACTCCAGACTCCTCTAATCATAAAGTTTTGGAAGAGGAGACTAATTTGTCGTATGTTGCTAAGGATGAAGACTACAAAGGACTATAGGCCCGCATTTTTACCTTGGAGAGGAAACTCAACAGGCTAACCTGCTTCACCATAAAAGTTATCCACCACTCACGTTCACTCTCTCTATTGTGTTGAAGGAGGAAGTAAAGAAGAATGCGACTAAGGTTGATCCTAGTATTAATCAAGCTAGTGGTGATGTTTATAAATTCCTCATGGAGGAATGGGAGAACTTAGCTAGGTGATGGTGTGGGTCTTGTCTGCTCTCTGGGGTTTTTTCTTTGATGTTTTTGTGTTGTGATGGTGTTCTATCTGTTTGTTGTTACTTGGTTTTCTTTTGTTACTATGAACTGATGAACTCTGTCCCATAGGGATTTTTTGTGTATAGGGTACTACACCCTATAAATGCAACTTATATTATCAAATACAATTGTTTCATCAAACATATGCAAGTTCATTAAGGTGGATCTATAATTTTTCAAGGTGAATTGACAAATGTAGAGGTAGAAAAAAAGGATTTTAATTGGAAAGAGATTTTGATTACTTTGAAGTTGACTTTGGTTGACCATTAAACAAACACAAAATATTTGGAGCAAATAACAAGGCATTTGCATTATGGAGGAAGAAGTTTGTGTTTAGGAGTTTTATTAATTTCATGGAACTTATGGTCATGAACTAAGTTATGAGATCAATTTCACACTATTATATATGCCTTTACTTTTTGAGACACTTGCAAACTCAAAGATTGAGAAATTTTCATATTTCAACAGTCGCATAGCAAGTTCCTAACAATGATGTTCTTTAGTACCACACTATTTTCTTTATATCTAAATCAAGTGAGTTTTTTTTTAAATTAAGATTATTTTTTGCAATATAAAAAACCATGCCACCTAAGGCATAATTGTATCATGTGTACTAGATTGCATATGTGATCTTGTTCCAAGCCCTTGAGTGCTCAAATCTCAATCATCTCAATCTTTGATCCCAAGTTTAATTTAAGATTTTAATTTTTGTTTCATCACAATATATTTTCTTTCAAAGGCAATATCACATTAATGTCCAAACTATGTGCTCTAACCTCTAATCCATTTTTAAAAAAATATAAAAATAAAGTAAATAAGACCTAACTTCGACAAGTCCACAAGCATGCAAATTTGTCACCTTTATCTAAATCATCATTAAAAAATCCTCCTCTTTCCTCTTTTTCTTTTCCTTCTTTCCCTCCATGTTCATGTTATATCCAATAACAAATGGAAATCAAACTACCATGCAAAATTTATCCCATCTTATTATGATTTAGTTCAAAAATTAATACCAACTTGAATCTTCCTAATAGTATAGAGAACAAAGGCTCAATCTCGATCCAAAAATGTATATAAACAAAGATTAAAATTAAACCCACATAGATTTTTTTCTTTTTATATTAAATTAAAGCAATTACAAGAATAAAACTACCAATAGATAGCTAAGAAATATCAAATGTACAAGATACCTAGAATTAACATCACTAGATACCCTACCACTGAATTACCCACATAATTCAATTACACCTTTTTCCTAATTAAAGTAGTGAAATTAAGTAATGCCTTCCCATCATTTTGGATGCACTTTTTACCAAAATAATTATTATTTCAAAATTCAAAACATCATGTATTGCATTTAACAAATTTATTTATTTATTAATAAAAAGTGCATCGAGTATACATTCCAATTGTTGGTTTATTTTTGAGTAATTCCAACTGGTTCTTAAAATAATCTAAAAGAATATTCAATTCTTATACTCAATTGTTCTAAGGGGTTGGCCAACAAACAAGAGAAAGGTTTTGACAATTTTCTCCTCTACAATTCAAGCTCTGCAAGACCTTGGAGGGTGATCCTATGCAAAATCTACTAGGATTTCATATAATTATTGCAAGATATTGCTTCTAACAGATATGTTCTCTTTATATGACCGATAATTACAAATGAAACACAATTGATGGGCTAGATTCTTGGAGTTCTATGCATTTTGAATTTGAGAACATGTGAATAACATTATGAGATAACTTACAATTGAAAGGGAAATTTGATTTTCAAGATTGATGACCATGGAAGCATAATCAGAACATACACTCAAACTAGTGTCCTAAACCTAGGCGATGGAATCAAAGAAAATACAATTAAATCTTGCACAACAGTATTCAACCTAGCTCTGTGAAAGCTTAATATCAATGCCTTACATCAACACTACACAGAACCTACAATCAATTCTTCATAACAATCCCTATATACATTCAAAACATTCAATATTTCTTATATAGAAAATTAATCTACTCCTTGAATAGAAGCCATAAGAGAAATACACAATTGCAGAACACTTGCAAAGATGAATAAAATTATCCTTGATCAATTTGTATTCATTGGTAAAGATTTGTACAATTTGGGAGAGAATTGACTGTAAAATTGTTACTGTATGTTCATGTATTTGAGCTAGTACTATTATACAAAATCACCAATTACATTGACATTCTTCTCCAAGAAAACCTAAACTGGACATATACATACCTAAATTATAGACGCTTTACTTACAAAATTTTCTAAGATCCTTAAGAAATGGCCCTGAATTCCCTTTTATAGAAACAAGGGAGCAAACAAGCTTCAAGCCACGAACATGTCACATTTTCATTTGACAATATTGTCCTAGAATCAAACAAAACACAAACAACTGCTTTGCAAAAGACAAAAAGAACTTTCCACTAGAAGACAACAATTGTTTGAGTCACTGAAGAAGATATTTTATGTTGTAGCAATGATGAGAAGGTGAATGATTGTTCATTAAGGATTCTTTCTTTGAGCTAAAATCATATTCCCTTTAGGAACCATTGGAGTTGATGTTGAATAGAGCACAAAAGGAAAAAGATGTGCCAAGACTGTAGGGATACATGTAACTACTGAATTCCAAGTCACCATAAGATCTAGATTTGTTACAACTTGGACTTGGATGACAAAAATGACTCAAAGCTCAAGCAATTGATTGTACTTCTCTTCCCAGTCTATATATATTCTTTCTGGAGGCCATTGAAAAGAAAAAATCTAGTCAACATTAGACATATAACATAGGTATTTTGCATCAATAATTGCACCAGTTTTTGGTAAAATCCTCCAAAGCTTGATCTATATCAATCAATTTATCCATAGCAGTTTTAAGCAGGCTTATGCCAACGTTATTGTTATCACAAACAAAAAATGACACAACAGGGACCAATGCTTTAATCACTGCTTTCCATTCCTCAAAATTCTTAAGCTCTCCATTCTACTTAATAATATGAGGTATAATCTTTATTTCTATATTTTCAATATGCTTAAGCTTGGTTTTTGCTCTCTATGTTAACTTAGCCATATATGCATGCACCTCCCCTATAATCTTGGCCATGTTGAAAGTAGGAAAAATATCAGCTGGTGGACTATTTTCATGTGTAGATCTACCTTGTACATGTCTTGCAAAGTCATAATCCTAGGAACCCATTTATTCATGATGTCCTTAAGTCTGTCCTAGTCCCTAGCCACCCAAATAATAGCATCCCTTAGGTTTTATAATCCCTGTGGGCTTCCTCTATCTTCTTTAAAAAAAATCCATTATATGCCTCAAAACATTAGAGACAACATGGATCATCTCATCATGTTGAATTCTTTGAGCATTCTTTATTTGTTCCTCCATTTCTTTGATCTTCTCCTTAAGTTCATCATTTTATTTGATCAAATCCTCTGCAGGTGTTGTTGTGGGGGAGCTTGTTGTGTGTGTGTTAGTAGGAGGAGATGCTACTTGATTTTCCTTCATCTTCAATTTATTATACTTTGCAATAAGTGTTATATGATCTTCCAATAGCTTATCATACTCACTCTGCAATTTTCTAGTAATAGCTTCACTAAATTTAGCAGTATCAACTACTAAAGAAGTAGCTTCAAGGGAAATGGTTTCTGATACCCTCTTTATTACCAAACCTCCCCTGACATCTTGTGTTGCTTCTACAACCTAAGGCTTATTTTGTGGGGGTAAGGACCCAAATTACAAGGGTTTTCCACTTAGGGTTGAACCCTGACCTTGAAAGTGCCAATTCAACCTGCTCTTCAAAAGAGTACACCTCTTCATCTTTCCTCCTTATGGTATCAAATTCTATTGTTGAGGCAATTTCCCATTCAGGGAGCAATAGCAACCCACTCTCCTTGACCATTTTTCTCCCCTCTTCAGGGGTAATGTTTCTTGCATCAAAATTCATTTCAGCAAGGACTTTCTTTGTAACCTCCTCATATTGGTCAATAGGCACACTTTCCTTTGCCTAGTCAAGTTTCTAATGAAACTCCTCTCTTCTTAACCTCAAAACAAAATCTTTGAACTCTTTATATTTTACAAATTCATCAACTAAGATGAATTGTGTACATGCCAATGCTTCGATGTCATTGGCCTCATCCCTTCCCATTGTAATGTTCAAGCCTAACTTTCTTTGAGGAATTCTAACTACATTTTCTCTTGGGGAGAGGGCATTACCCGATTCACTTCCTCTATAGTGACCTCAACTTCTTCCTCATTAGGTCCAAGTGGGTAATCAACCAATGATGGTTACTCAGTTCTCTTCCTTTGAAGTTGTTCCCTTGGAGGGGAATCTTCAATAATTACATGTGAAGGGATGATGGCACCTATGGGAGAGAAGGTGGTGGTACATGAGGAGATGGTGGAGCAAGTTCTCTTATGACATGTCCTTTAGACCTTCTAGTGAAAGCATAAATAGATGGATCTATCTTGGGTTGATAAGTCGGTCGCTCCTCAAGAACGGGGGCCTTCCCAATTATTCTATCAATGTTATTTAGGATTATTTGGATCCTAGTAATTAGGTCCTTGATTTCAGAGAATACACCCTAATAATTTGGATTTTTCTTAATCTTGGCATCCTCTGCTTTTCTGAATGTCACCCATTTGATCTTTCTTTTGTTGGCCTCTTTATCATCCTTGCAATTCCTCAAAACATCTTCACTAAAGTGGAGTCGATGTTGGAATGTTGATCTTTTGATGTTGATCTTGACTTGATTGATGAACTTTCAGGATCAAAGGCTCTAGAAATCTCGGGCCATTTTTCAAATTTGAATCATTGGGTATAACTACTCCAAGCCTTCTCTTGTGACTGTGAAATCAGAGAAGGTTGTGGAAAATGGGAAGAATGACCCCTTCTTTTGCCCCTTTAGATGTGCCTTGTATGATTCACTAATCTGCCACATTCTTTCCAAAAATGCAAGTTTGAAAGGCACAAATTGTGGCAATACATGGAGACCAACAGGGCACCCATACACTCTAATAACCATGGAGTCAGTGTAGAGATACCTATTGGAAATAGGTTGCCATTTAATTGCAAATCCTAAACATTAATTATTTCATTTATCTCCTAGATTCTTGGAATGTGTTCAACAACACTAAGATTAGGATGAGATTAATATTTGATGAAATAATCATGATTATTGACATTTGTAATTAATTCTAAATGTGAGAAGCATGTGAGGGCGTCCATAGTGAGTTCCTAAATAATAGGGACACATGGGACACTCGCATGGTAAGGTGACACTCACCTTGTGTTCAGTTAACTATACAAAGTAACAGTTAACACTTTTGAATGCATGTAAAGATCCTAGGAGTTAGGATTTGATGTTTGCATGTTTGAAGTTCAGTTCAATTCAATTCAGATCAATTCAGTTTAGTTCAGATCAGTTTAGTTCAATTCAATTCAATTCAGTTATCTTCAATTGCATGCATGTTGGTTATTTTGAGTTACAAGTAGTTAGCTTTAGTTAACTTGGAATGCATGGCTAATAACTTGAGTTGTATGCTAGATAACAGGGACTACCTCCAGTTAATAGGGGATGACCATTCTTGCATGAATGGTGTTGAGTAAATGTTTTAGTTAACTATAAAGCACTTGAAGCCAGCTTGGGCGCCTAAGATGCTTTATCGGATTTACCTCTCATGCATGACAAGATATTTTTGAAGGCTCAGTTAAGAAGGGTTACTTAAGGGTGCCAACTTTGAGGAAGAGCCTTGGAATTATCACCGAAGTGAAGGAGAAGTTGTAGCTTCAATTTGGGACACCCAAATGCATGAAGCACATGTTGTAAGCTTTAGTCTTCACTGAATAACTCAACTTGAAGGAATATGGCATACCTTTTCAAGGGCTTGAGCTTGTGCATTTTAATTATCACCATTTGGACATTACAAGGTTGCATATTGTCTCTATATCTCATTCAAGTTGAATAGAGTTTTAATAATTGTTATTGCAGGTGTGAAGAAGATTGGTAAAGACAAAAGAAGCATTCTCAAGCAAGAATTGGAGCTATTGCAATTCAAAGATTGAATAATAGAATAATTCTTGGTGGAGTTTTTTCCCAAAAGGGTTTCTCCACGATACATCTTGTGTGATCTTTCTAATATCCTGTCTAGTTCTTCTATCAACTTCTCTCTACATTCTACAATAGTAAAATGGATTAATCAAGATAATCATCCACAAAGAATATATGTAACAAAGAAAAGACTTACTTAGATCAGCAATATTAAAGTTTTATAGAGTATTAAGCTAAGAAAACACCTCATTTTTCAACAATACCAATCTCCCCAATTATGTTGAACTCCCAACTCTAGTGTACCCTATCCTTAGGTCTTAAGAAATCTAGTATTTCCTTTTGCAACCTGACCTCTCCAACCCCCAAATGTGTTAGCACCTTTTCTACAAAATGATTCTCAAACAATACAAAATTTGAGGCATCACAATGCCTATCCCAAACATGTGTCCACGGGAAGAAGATTTCCTTTTCCTTCTTCTATATGAATTTGTAGGGATTTGTCCCACTTCCCTCTTCCTCCATATAAGAACATATGACTCAAGAATGAGTACCATCTAAAATTGATCACCTTGCTACTTTTCTTGATTTCCACTAGCTGCTTGTGGATGGCATTGGTAATGAAACTGGGAAAGTCAAATTCAATATTGACCATAGGATGTTGGATATCAACAACAATTTACATGAGAGGAATTGAAATTCTTGTCTGTGCTCCCCCCCCAAGACTTGGCATAGTGCATAATAAGTTTTGATAAAATAATCTTCAAAAGTATCTAGGTTGAAGGGCTCCATCTCATTAGTAGGGGTTCTCACAAATCCCCTGTCAAAACCCTTCAACCTAAACCTTAGGAGCCAATGAACCCTAAATTTGTTCCTATCTTATTATTTTTGTTTAAATAGGTCAAAATCAATGACCTTGTTGGCAGGAAACTTCAAGGAAAAGACCTCTAAAATGAAGGCCTTATCAATTCTAAATAATTCACCTCCATTTGTTGCTCTAATTACCCTCACATTTTCATCGTAGTTCACAACTATGTGTCTAACCAAGTCCACATCCATTAATACATTAGGGACCACCAACTTCTCTAAGTCATAGGTCTATACATTGGAGATGGGAGCATTAGAATTTCACTTCCCATACTAGTGCACAAACAATTCCCACCCAATGAGAGAAAGTTCATCATCTCTACACTCTCTAGCATTGTCAACCAAACCTAATGTCGCACCAAGACCATGGGCTTTGAAATCCTTTTGTGTTGAACCAGGGAGTTGGGCAATAAAGTCCTCATCAAATGGCCTTTTAGAAGTGGAAGGTTGGTCTTTCAAACGGCTCATGATTTCAATTCAGGCTTAAATTAAGGTTTTCTACGTTTGGTTCTGAGGTTTTGATACTCTTAGATGGAAAACAAGGTATACAAGCTTTAATTGTAAACCCTAAGACTACAAATTCTATGAAATTATTGGACAAAAATGTACTTTTTGTAATGTCCCCATTTTGGCCCTACGCTCTTCATTTGGATTTAGCCTATTTTCATAAATCCATAGGCTAAGCTGAGGCAGAAAATTAGGGTTTCCTCTTTTAGATATTGCTCAGTTGGCTTTCTGAGGTTGTTGTGCAGACTTACTATTTATAGCAGTTCACTACTTTTAGCAAGTCTATCTTTTGGCAGTGTTTGTCTAGCAACAGTTCACTCTTTTGCAGTTCAATGTTCAGTTTGACTTTATGTTGTTTTGATGTGAACTTACTATTTATAGTAGTTGGCTATTTTTAGTAAGTCTAATTTTGGCAGTAGCATCATCAGCAATTCAGCTCAAGTCATCTTGCTATCCTTCAGTTTCAGTTTGGCTTTGATTATCTCCATGGATTAAGTTTTGTACTTAGTCATTTTTTATGTTTCTCAGTTGTACCCCCACGCCTAAGAATGATCACTTCATGTTGTTTTTAAAAGGGGGTCATTAAGGGGTCAATGGTGCATTTAATGAATTATTAAATGCTTTATTGTTGCAAAGTGAAGTTGGACGCCTAATAGAGGTTGATTAATATTTTATTATTTCAAAAAGTGAAATGCTTAAAGTGGCATCCCTTTTGGAAGTTGAAGTGATTCAACTTCTTGGAATTTGATGAGTCTCTTGTTGCTTCATTTTCCAATTGAAACTTATATATTGTTGTTGTTTGAAGAGCTGATGATCTTTGGAAATATCGTAAAGTTGTGCTGCTGATTTGAAATCCAGAATCTAGCTAAGGGAAAGCTTAGCAATTTGTCTCCATTCTTCGGGCTTGAAACTATGGTTCCCTAGATCGTGGATTGAGAGTGTGCTTCATTCAGAAGTGCACATTAAGCTTCATTGTAGAAGAATTCTAATGTTATTTTCAGTTTGGAGCTTGTTGGTTCAGTCATGGCTGAAGGACGTTTTTGATTGCAGCTCCTTAGATAAATTCTATTCCCATATGGGTATTTTATCTATATGATTCTAAGCCTTGGGCGACCCTTTCCAAGAGGTTTCAAATTTTATTAATGTGTTTCTGATTTTTAAAGAGAAAATCGCCCCTCTTGAAGGTCGTACATTTCTAGAATGATATTGGGATGCATGCATTAATAAATATGAAGGCTTTGGTGCAGTTTTTGTGTTTGAACAGGGTCGCTTTTACTCCTAGAAGTTGCTGCAATTGATTCCATGTCAATTGGTGAAGATAGGATGAAGTTATGAACAAATTTGGTGTGCTACTTGCTGGTAATTCATTTTCAATTTGCATATTTTTATATCAGACTTGCTTCAGTTTGAGTTTTCAGTTCTTTCTTCAATAAGTTAGAAATTTTCTAATGTGGGATCATCCAGCTTCTTTGTGCTTCAAAACTATTGTAATCCTCATGTAATTTGCAGCTCCTCATTTTGTAAAGCTGATAACAGTAGTATTGTTTCAGTCTATTTAGTTGTTGCTTATTCGTGTTTAATTATCACATTGCAACCCCTAGTTGGTTTACCACCAGTGTGGAAAAATAACTTACTAATTCTCTTCTTATACCCACTGTCAAGTGGTGAATCCCCACTCTTAAGTGGATGCCTGCCGCAGCAGATGAAGTGTTTTAATTGTAGTCTTTTCCCCCCACTATTTGGTGGTAGTGTGGAAATTCTCTTATGGCTGGTTATCCACCTAAGTAACTTTCAATTCAACAATTAGCACTCCACCATACATTAGCACCTCACCTGTTAAAGGATCTTGAGTGCACATTCGCGGTGCTGAGCTTGTAGTCTCTTTGTAATCTTTGTAATATTTGATTCAGATCCTAGGATCCTCTGACCATATGCCCGCACCTCCTCCTTAAGTGGTTTTAGGGCGCATTTTTGGTTAGAGTTCTTTCATGCAACATTTTGGGTTAAACTAACCTTAACGGGTGCTTGGTTACATTGTATTTGTTATTGAAAATCAAGAAATTTTTTAAGGGGCATATTTCAGTGGTATCA
>VDFB02243017.1:0-36695 GCA_007258455.2 Sequoia sempervirens | reverse complement strand
TATTCCATAAATAATTTATCGACTAAAACAAATACAATTATTGCAATACTAAATAGGCAAGTACTAGCTACAACATGACACTTGTTGAATTTCATAATAGTTGCAATTAATCTTTATTATATATTTGTGCTGAATTGCTAAATTGCTTGTAGAAATTATATTTGTAAACTGTTTTCAATATGGAAAGAAAACCATAATAATCTAAAACTCTAAGTATAATTATTTGAACTTATAATGTAAAATATTTAAATTATATACAAAGTAAATTTGATTGTCATTTAAATTAAAAAAAAATTTAACAGACATGATTAGAATCTACCTCGAATCTACCTCTTAGTAAAGTATCTCAATATAATTAAATATTATTTAATTACATGTAAAGTTTAATTGATTGGTTTTCAAAAAAAACTAATCAATGCATACAATGGTTTTATCTAATAATTGAAGTACACTAAATATTTTTTATTTTTTTTCATTAGACAAGAAATAAAAAAATTAAATTAATTCAATCAATTAGATCACTTTAATTATTTAATACGGTTAATTAGTTAATCAAATTCAATCATAAAGTTTTATAGAAGATACCAATTCATCAAAAAAAATTATGAAATCTTCAACCAAATAAGACTTTAAAAAAAAATGCATATTGCAAAGAAATGAAAGTGCCTCTTTGGTTATTTGTTCTTAGTTGTATTTGCAACTTGTAATATAAAGAGATTGTGTCCTTTGAGTCCTTAACTCAGAGGAAGAATTCATAATGCATCTTGTAGATTTCTTAAACAAATATGGAGATCCAAAGAAGCCTTTTGGGGAATCTTTCCATAAGAACTATTGGTTTTAGATTTGAGTTTTGGAAGTGATGATTTTTGTTTAAATGAACAATTGCAAAAAGTTTTGAAACTCCAAAAACAATAAACAAAAAAAAATCTTTCATTTTTGATAGAAGCTTTTAAAACATACAAAATAAAAAAGTAATATTTTCCTTTCAAAGCTTTCAATTTTAATAAACAAGAAACATTCCCAAAAAAGCTAAAATTAAATCTTCACTTAAATCAAATTTATTCCACATCTACACCTCTTTTAGAGATAATAAAAAAAAATCTAACTAAATAAATAAATGTACTTTAAAATAAAACAAAGTTGAACAAAAACATTCACATCCAAGATCATATAAAGTAGGTTAATCTATTTTAAAATAAAATAAATCTAAACTAAAACATTCACACCCAAGATCAAATTTATCCACGATATAGAGTAGGTTAATATACTCTAATAAAAACTAAATTAAAATATTCACCCAAGATATGGAATAGGTTTGATGGCTAGCAACAATGCCCTCAAGGACTAAGCCGAAGCTCTCCTTCCTCTTCAATTTGTGGAACTCTCCAAACTAAATGTTTTCAAGGGTTGTATTGTGGTTTACAAAAGATCAAAATAAAAGCTTGGAAGCTACTAGTTTCAAATTCTTAGATATAGCTACTACTTGGATACAAAACTTGGACTCAATGACATAAAAATATTTGCAAGAGGGTAAAAGTGGAGGCTTGGGAGCTTGTTAGTCAGACACAAATTCACATGAAACTGCGGTATTCAATAAACAAATTGAGACCTAATAATGGATGAAAAAGAGATATATATGGGAAAGCAAGATTAGGTTTAGGTTTTAAGAAATAAATAAAGAAATTCCTAAAGATAAATAGCCTAAGAAAAGCACCAACTTTGAGTTCAAAACATTTAAAATAAGAAAAACTCACTAAAGTAAAGACATGTGGGATGCAAAAATAGTCGCTCACCCCTTTTAGCAACAATTGCTTCAGAAGGTTGTTTCAAATGCTATTATTTTTACCACATGCCTCTCCTTAATCATTTATGTCATCGGCTCCTCATTAGTTTCCCTTCCTTTTTGTTATTGTCTCTTGAAAGCTTTGTTAAAGAGACCTTGGATCTTGCTGCCAAAAATCCAGAAAACTATTAAATGGTAACTAGCATAGTTTAATGCTCAATCATGTTCCTTTAATTAAGCTTTGTAACTCATGTTACTTCTTCCGTTATTTTTCTAAAATCACGTCTTCGTGATTGTTGGTCACCTGCATTGTAATCTATATATTATTTGCTTAAGTAATATATCATCTGAGAATTTACACATCATGGTATCAGAGTCGCATGACCCTAGTTAGTTGTGTGAAGTTTTTAGGATCGAGGGTTTTGTTTTTTATTTTTTTGTGAGCTTTTCTCACCAAAAAAATCACGACCCTCTTGATATAAATTCATGGGCATTTTTGTATGTTGAAAAACATGTTTTTTGTATGCAAACGATTTTCAATATTTTGGGCGCGCGATTTTGTGAACATAGTTAGAGCCCACATTTTCTCTTTTGGTCGTCGACGCGACCTTTTCTAGTTCTTTTGCTTGCATCCTATAAGGGCATCGTCTGCTATTGTTTGTTCTTAATGGGTCTTCTCTGCTAGGGTTTTGTGACCTATTGAGAATTGAACGTGTTTGGCTGTGCGACTTATGACTTTTCCGTCACCATTGTTCTGGAGATTTTCATCGCCATTTTCGTTAGTTTATTGGCACGATTTCAAAGCCTCTGCATTTGGTTGTGTCTTTAATTTGTTTGTGGATGCATTTCTTCATTTTTTCAAGCCGCATTTTTGGTTTATCTCTTGGCATGATTTACAGGCGACGAGCATGCATTTTTTTGTCATCATTTCACATGTTTTTGAGGGTTTTTGAAGTTCATTTTTCTGATGAGGTTACCTTCTCGACCTGGCTATCTCCTTGCTTGCAATTTGAACTTGAATTTTTTCTTCTATTTGTAGCCTCTGTGAGAAATTTTAGAGAATTTTTGGCACATTTTTGTACCTATGACCTCCGGCTAGGGTTTTTTGAAAAACTCTCTGATTTTGAAGCCAAAAAAAAAAATTGCCTATAGATTATTGGTGGTTTTTTTGAGATCTTTTATGGGTTGTCTTCAAATTTTTCTGGGTACCTGAGGATTCGTGCCTCGAATTTTATGCCATTTTTTTGAGGTGATTTTCTAATATTTCATGGCAGTTTGAAGAAAAAAAGTTTTTATTTGGAGCCAGTTTTTGAAAATTTTCTGGAAAAATAAAAATTCGCAAAGAGTTTTCAAAAAAAAATTCTTCAAAAATTTACACAGAGTTACCTCATTTTTTCGTGCTTTGGAAAATAATAGGGATAGCTTCTTTGTCCAATATTATGTTGGAAAGTTCGCAGAGGTTCAATGGAAAGAACTACAACACGTGGAAGCAAAGGATGCTTACCATCTTTGAGTATCGGTATCTGGATGAGCTTGTTCTTGGTACAAAAGTTCATCCCACTACTGTTGGGAAGGATTGGGACAAGTATGATGGAAGTAATAGGAGGCAGTCATGCTTCTTAAATTATCTATCACTGATGAGATGTTACCTGAAATACCATCTAGTAAATCTGATGCGGAGATCTGGAAGCATTTGAAAGATCTTCATGAGACCTCAAACAAGGGAAGGGCTTTCTTTTTGAAGAATATCCTCTTTTCTATTATGATGGATGACCAAGTGTCTTTGTAGGAGCACTTGATGAAAGTAAAAAATATTTGCAATCAATTGGAGGCCATTGGTCGTAAGGTAGAAGAGGAGGATATGGTGGTGATCACTTTGAAAAAAATTCCACATTCCTACGAGCACTTCATCGAAATGCTCAACATTACATCCACCAATGTTGACTTGAAGTTTGATGAGATGTGCAACAAGCTTTTGCAGTAGGATCGATGGAAGAAGCAGTTTGGGAGCAGCAGTGAGTCTCCTACTGTTGAGCAAGCATTTACTGCCAAGGACGTTGGCAAAGGCAAGTCCACTCAGTAGAAAGGACGAGGCGATTCGAAGGAGGGCTCCAAGAAGTCTTTTACTTGCCATTTATGTGGGAAGATTGTTCATATACAGAGGTATTGCAAAAAGCGGTTGGCTAATGAGAAGTCCAACCAGGAAGCATCTCAGCAAAGTGCTCACATAGAAGAGTAGACTAAGCAGAAGGAGTCTGCACACTTTGCATTTTGATGGCCAACACAATATGGGTAGACTTAGTTTTTAGTTGATAGATTAAGCATTAAGGGAGGGAATTAAAATAGTAACTAGCATAGTTTAATTCTCAATCATGTTCGTTTAATTAAGCTTTGTAACTCATGTTACTTCTTCTGTTATTTTCCTAAAATCATGTGTCTGTTATTGTTAGTCGTCTGCATTGTAATCTATTTATTCTTTTCTTAAGTAATATATCATCTAAGAATTTACACATCAAAAACCCCCCTCCCCTTCATCAGGGGCTCATTCTTTTCCTGTATCAATTTCATTTAGCCTTATGCCCCCTAAAACCCATTTTTGCCACTAGGGTTGAGGAGCTCAAACCCTCTGAATCTACTCCCTTGAAGCCCTCCCTTGTTATTGTTGGTTCGAAGAGGAAACTCAGCCTCCCTCCCAACTAGCCCCCTATGGACACTAAACCCAAATAACCTGCCAATAATAAAAAGGGGAACCCTAGGAAATCTCAGACTAACGTTGTTGTTGGGTTGTGCGAATTTAAAAAACTCCTACAAAGAAGGGGAAAAACTGACTAGTAAGGCCAAATTTGAGGAAAAAAATAAGAAGGGCATTGCTTTCTATGTGGATGAACCCACCATTGAAAATGAGGAGGGTGGCAATGACACCAAAGATTCCAAGGATGAAAATTTGATGGACACGGGTAGGGATACTAGTGTGGAACCTGCCAGTGTTTGGCGTTCTAACTAGCTAGCAAAACAAAAACCTGGAGTCCACATTAACAAAAAATTTAGCAATTTTGAACATGACAATGAGCGTGTGGGCAACAAGCATGACACCGTGGAGGAAACTAAGGAGTATATTGAGGGACTGATTGTAGTCGGTCGAAATGTACTTAGTCGGCTATGAGTAATAAACAAGACTTAGTTTAATATTTCATTTATTTTTCTTGTCATGTTGTTGTATTAGTTAGTGGTTCGGGAATTAGTTTCTGATGGAATAATTAATGTTATGAAGGGACGCGACAGTTGGTCCTTCAACCATCGTCAGCACACTATATGTATTCGGAGTCTTGTAATTAATTGGTATTGTTGCTATGAGTGTTCATGTTATGATTGTACTAGCAATGTTCGATCAATAAAGACAAGTGTGAGGGTTTTATGCATTATATTCTAGTACGGTGTTATGTTCTATAAGTGATTCTTGTTTACTCCTTGTGTATGTTGGAATTCATTCTGTGAGTAAACATCAAGTCATTTTCTGAAACTGAACAAGATGATTTGAGAGGATTCCACTCCAGACTCCTCTAATCATAAAGTTTTGGAAGAGGAGACTAATTTGTCGTATGTTGCTAAGGATGAAGACTACAAAGGACTATAGGCCCGCATTTTTACCTTGGAGAGGAAACTCAACAGGCTAACCTGCTTCACCATAAAAGTTATCCACCACTCACGTTCACTCTCTCTATTGTGTTGAAGGAGGAAGTAAAGAAGAATGCGACTAAGGTTGATCCTAGTATTAATCAAGCTAGTGGTGATGTTTATAAATTCCTCATGGAGGAATGGGAGAACTTAGCTAGGTGATGGTGTGGGTCTTGTCTGCTCTCTGGGGTTTTTTCTTTGATGTTTTTGTGTTGTGATGGTGTTCTATCTGTTTTTTGGTACTTGGTTTTCTTTTGTTACTATGAACTGATGAACTCTGTCCCATAGGGATTTTTTGTGTATAGGGTACTACACCCTATAAATGCAACTTATATTATCAAATACAATTGTTTCATCAAACATATGCAAGTTCATTAAGGTGGATCTATAATTTTTCAAGGTGAATTGACAAATGTAGAGGTAGAAAAAAAGGATTTTAATTGGAAAGAGATTTTGATTACTTTGAAGTTGACTTTGGTTGACCATTAAACAAACACAAAATATTTGGAGCAAATAACAAGGCATTTGCATTATGGAGGAAGAAGTTTGTGTTTAGGAGTTTTATTAATTTCATGGAACTTATGGTCATGAACTAAGTTATGAGATCAATTTCACACTATTATATATGCCTTTACTTTTTGAGACACTTGCAAACTCAAAGATTGAGAAATTTTCATATTTCAACAGTCGCATAGCAAGTTCCTAACAATGATGTTCTTTAGTACCACACTATTTTCTTTATATCTAAATCAAGTGAGTTTTTTTTTAAATTAAGATTATTTTTTGCAATATAAAAAACCATGCCACCTAAGGCATAATTGTATCATGTGTACTAGATTGCATATGTGATCTTGTTCCAAGCCCTTGAGTGCTCAAATCTCAATCATCTCAATCTTTGATCCCAAGTTTAATTTAAGATTTTAATTTTTGTTTCATCACAATATATTTTCTTTCAAAGGCAATATCACATTAATGTCCAAACTATGTGCTCTAACCTCTAATCCATTTTTAAAAAAATATAAAAATAAAGTAAATAAGACCTAACTTCGACAAGTCCACAAGCATGCAAATTTGTCACCTTTATCTAAATCATCATTAAAAAATCCTCCTCTTTCCTCTTTTTCTTTTCCTTCTTTCCCTCCATGTTCATGTTATATCCAATAACAAATGGAAATCAAACTACCATGCAAAATTTATCCCATCTTATTATGATTTAGTTCAAAAATTAATACCAACTTGAATCTTCCTAATAGTATAGAGAACAAAGGCTCAATCTCGATCCAAAAATGTATATAAACAAAGATTAAAATTAAACCCACATAGATTTTTTTCTTTTTATATTAAATTAAAGCAATTACAAGAATAAAACTACCAATAGATAGCTAAGAAATATCAAATGTACAAGATACCTAGAATTAACATCACTAGATACCCTACCACTGAATTACCCACATAATTCAATTACACCTTTTTCCTAATTAAAGTAGTGAAATTAAGTAATGCCTTCCCATCATTTTGGATGCACTTTTTACCAAAATAATTATTATTTCAAAATTCAAAACATCATGTATTGCATTTAACAAATTTATTTATTTATTAATAAAAAGTGCATCGAGTATACATTCCAATTGTTGGTTTATTTTTGAGTAATTCCAACTGGTTCTTAAAATAATCTAAAAGAATATTCAATTCTTATACTCAATTGTTCTAAGGGGTTGGCCAACAAACAAGAGAAAGGTTTTGACAATTTTCTCCTCTACAATTCAAGCTCTGCAAGACCTTGGAGGGTGATCCTATGCAAAATCTACTAGGATTTCATATAATTATTGCAAGATATTGCTTCTAACAGATATGTTCTCTTTATATGACCGATAATTACAAATGAAACACAATTGATGGGCTAGATTCTTGGAGTTCTATGCATTTTGAATTTGAGAACATGTGAATAACATTATGAGATAACTTACAATTGAAAGGGAAATTTGATTTTCAAGATTGATGACCATGGAAGCATAATCAGAACATACACTCAAACTAGTGTCCTAAACCTAGGCGATGGAATCAAAGAAAATACAATTAAATCTTGCACAACAGTATTCAACCTAGCTCTGTGAAAGCTTAATATTAATGCCTTACATCAACACTGCACAAAACCTACAATCAATTCTTCATAACAATCCCTATATACATTCAAAACATTCAATATTTCTTATATAGAAAATTAATCTACTCCTTGAATAGAAGCCATAAGAGAAATACACAATTGCAGAACACTTGCAAAGATGAATAAAATTATCCTTGATCAATTTGTATTCATTGGTAAAGATTTGTACAATTTGGGAGAGAATTGACTGTAAAATTGTTACTGTATGTTCATGTATTTGAGCTAGTACTATTATACAAAATCACCAATTACATTGACATTCTTCTCCAAGAAAACCTAAACTGGACATATACATACCTAAATTATAGACGCTTTACTTACAAAATTTTCTAAGATCCTTAAGAAATGGCCCTGAATTCCCTTTTATAGAAACAAGGGAGCAAACAAGCTTCAAGCCACGAACATGTCACATTTTCATTTGACAATATTGTCCTAGAATCAAACAAAACACAAACAACTGCTTTGCAAAAGACAAAAAGAACTTTCCACTAGAAGACAACAATTGTTTGAGTCACTGAAGAAGATATTTTATGTTGTAGCAATGATGAGAAGGTGAATGATTGTTCATTAAGGATTCTTTCTTTGAGCTAAAATCATATTCCCTTTAGGAACCATTGGAGTTGATGTTGAATAGAGCACAAAAGGAAAAAGATGTGCCAAGACTGTAGGGATACATGTAACTACTGAATTCCAAGTCACCATAAGATCTAGATTTGTTACAACTTGGACTTGGATGACAAAAATGACTCAAAGCTCAAGCAATTGATTGTACTTCTCTTCCCAGTCTATATATATTCTTTCTGGAGGCCATTGAAAAGAAAAAATCTAGTCAACATTAGACATATAACATAGGTATTTTGCATCAATAATTGCACCAGTTTTTGGTAAAATCCTCCAAAGCTTGATCTATATCAATCAATTTATCCATAGCAGTTTTAAGCAGGCTTATGCCAACGTTATTGTTATCACAAACAAAAAATGACACAACAGGGACCAATGCTTTAATCACTGCTTTCCATTCCTCAAAATTCTTAAGCTCTCCATTCTACTTAATAATATGAGGTATAATCTTTATTTCTATATTTTCAATATGCTTAAGCTTGGTTTTTGCTCTCTATGTTAACTTAGCCATATATGCATGCACCTCCCCTATAATCTTGGCCATGTTGAAAGTAGGAAAAATATCAGCTGGTGGACTATTTTCATGTGTAGATCTACCTTGTACATGTCTTGCAAAGTCGTAATCCTAGGAACCCATTTATTCATGATGTCCTTAAGTCTGTCCTAGTCCCTAGCCACCCAAATAATAGCATCCCTTAGGTTTTATAATCCCTGTGGGCTTCCTCTAACTTCTTTAAAAAAAATCCATTATATGCCTCAAAACATTAGAGACAACATGGATCATCTCATCATGTTGAATTCTTTGAGCATTCTTTATTTGTTCCTCCATTTCTTTGATCTTCTCCTTAAGTTCATCATTTTATTTGATCAAATCCTCTGCAGGTGTTGTTGTGGGGGAGCTTGTTGTGTGTGTGTTAGTAGGAGGAGATGCTACTTGATTTTCCTTCATCTTCAATTTATTATACTTTGCAATAAGTGTTATATGATCTTCCAATAGCTTATCATACTCACTCTGCAATTTTCTAGTAATAGCTTCACTAAATTTAGCAGTATCAACTACTAAAGAAGTAGCTTCAAGGGAAATGGTTTCTGATACCCTCTTTATTACCAAACCTCCCCTGACATCTTGTGTTGCTTCTACAACCTAAGGCTTATTTTGTGGGGGTAAGGACCCAAATTACAAGGGTTTTCCACTTAGGGTTGAACCCTGACCTTGAAAGTGCCAATTCAACCTGCTCTTCAAAAGAGTACACCTCTTCATCTTTCCTCCTTATGGTATCAAATTCTATTGTTGAGGCAATTTCCCATTCAGGGAGCAATAGCAACCCACTCTCCTTGACCATTTTTCTCCCCTCTTCAGGGGTAATGTTTCTTGCATCAAAATTCATTTCAGCAAGGACTTTCTTTGTAACCTCCTCATATTGGTCAATAGGCACACTTTCCTTTGCCTAGTCAAGTTTCTAATGAAACTCCTCTCTTCTTAACCTCAAAACAAAATCTTTGAACTCTTTATATTTTACAAATTCATCAACTAAGATGAATTGTGTACATGCCAATGCTTCGATGTCATTGGCCTCATCCCTTCCCATTGTAATGTTCAAGCCTAACTTGCTTTGAGGAATTCTAACTACATTTTCTCTTGGGGAGAGGGCATTACCCGATTCACTTCCTCTATAGTGACCTCAACTTCTTCCTCATTAGGTCCAAGTGGGTAATCAACCAATGATGGTTACTCAGTTCTCTTCCTTTGAAGTTGTTCCCTTGGAGGGGAATCTTCAATAATTACATGTGAAGGGATGATGGCACCTATGGGAGAGAAGGTGGTGGTACATGAGGAGATGGTGGAGCAAGTTCTCTTATGACATGTCCTTTAGACCTTCTAGTGAAAGCATAAATAGATGGATCTATCTTGGGTTGATAAGTCGGTCGCTCCTCAAGAACGGGGGCCTTCCCAATTATTCTATCAATGTTATTTAGGATTATTTGGATCCTAGTAATTAGGTCCTTGATTTCAGAGAATACACCCTAATAATTTGGATTTTTCTTAATCTTGGCATCCTCTGCTTTTCTGAATGTCACCCATTTGATCTTTCTTTTGTTGGCCTCTTTATCATCCTTGCAATTCCTCAAAACATCTTCACTAAAGTGGAGTCGATGTTGGAATGTTGATCTTTTGATGTTGATCTTGACTTGATTGATGAACTTTCAGGATCAAAGGCTCTAGAAATCTCGGGCCATTTTTCAAATTTGAATCATTGGGTATAACTACTCCAAGCCTTCTCTTGTGACTGTGAAATCAGAGAAGGTTGTGGAAAATGGGAAGAATGACCCCTTCTTTTGCCCCTTTAGATGTGCCTTGTATGATTCACTAATCTGCCACATTCTTTCCAAAAATGCAAGTTTGAAAGGCACAAATTGTGGCAATACATGGAGACCAACAGGGCACCCATACACTCTAATAACCATGGAGTCAGTGTAGAGATACCTATTGGAAATAGGTTGCCATTTAATTGCAAATCCTAAACATTAATTATTTCATTTATCTCCTAGATTCTTGGAATGTGTTCAACAACACTAAGATTAGGATGAGATTAATATTTGATGAAATAATCATGATTATTGACATTTGTAATTAATTCTAAATGTAAGAAGCATGTGAGGGCGTCCATAGTGAGTTCCTAAATAATAGGGACACATGGGACACTCACATGGTAAGGTGACACTCACCTTGTGTTCGCTAACTATATGGAGTAACAGTTAACACTTCTGAATGCATGTAAAGATCCTAGGAGTTAGGATTTGATGTTTGCATGTTTGAAGTTTAGTTCAGTTCAGATTAGTTCAGTTAGTTCGGTTTTTAGTTCAGTTCAGTTCACCAAATCAGTTCGGCAGCCTACCTTCAATTCAATTTAGTTCACAGCTTATGGTTCAGCTTATCTTCGCTGCATGCATGTTGGTTATTTTGAGTTGCATGTAGTTAGCTTTAGTTAACTTGGAATGCATGGCTAATAACTTGAGTTGTATGATAGATAACAGGGACTACCTCCAGTTAAGAGGGGATGACCATTCTTGCATGAATGGTGTTGAGTAAATGTTTCAGTTAACTAAAAACTTTGGGCCCAAGATGCTTTTGGATTACTCTCATGCATGATAGATATTTTTGAAGACTCAGTTAAGAAGGGTTACTTAAGGGTGCCAACTTTGAGGAAGAGCTTTGGAATTATCACCGAAGTGAAGGAGAAGTTGTAGCTTCAGTTTGGGACACCCAAATGCATGAAGCACATGTTGTAAGCTTTAGTCTTCACTGAATAACTCAACTTGAAGGAATATGGTGTACCTTTTCAAGGGCTTGAGCTTGTGCATTGTAATTATCACCATTTGGAGATTACAAGGTTGCATATTGTCTCTATATCTCATTCAAGTTGAATAGAGTTTTAATAATTGTTATTGCAGGTGTGAAGAAGATTGGTAAAGACAGAAGAAGCATTCTCAAGCAAGAATTGAGCTATTGTAATTCAAAGATTGAATAATAGAATAATTCTTGGTGGAGTTTTTCCTAAAGGGTTTCTCCACGGTACATCTTGTGTGATCTTTCTAATATCCTGTCTAGTTCTTCTATCAACTTCTCTCTACATTCTACAATAGTAAAATGGATTAATCAAGATAATCATCCACAAAGAATATATGTAACAAAGAAAATACTTACTTAGATCAGCAATATTAAAGTTTTACAGAGTATTAAGCTAAGAAAACACCTCATTTTTCAACAATACCAATCTCCCCAATTATGTTGAACTCCCAACTCTGGTGTACTCTATCCTTAGGTCTTAAGAAATCCAGTATTTCCTTTTGCAACATGACCTCTCCAACTCCCAAATGTGTTAGCACCTTTTCTACAAAATGATTCTCAAACAATACAAAATTTGAGGCATCACAATGCCTATCCTAAACATGTTTCCACGGGAAGAATATTTCCTTTTCCTTCTTCCATATGAATTTGTAGGGATTTTTCCCACTTCCCTCTTCCTCCATATAAGAATATATGACTCAAGAATGAGTACCATCTAAAATTGATCACCTTGCTACTTTTCTTGATTTCCACTAGCTGCTTGTGGATGGCATTGGTAATGAAACTGGAAAAGTCAAATTCAATATTGACCATGGGATGTTGGATATCAGCAGCGATTTACATGAGAGGAATTGAAATTCTTGTCTGTGCATCCCCCCCAAGACTTGACATAGTGCATAATAAGTTTTGATAAAATAATCTTCAAAAGTATCCAGGTTGAAGGGCTCCATCTCATTAGCATGGGTTCTCATAGATCCCCTGTCAAAACCCTTCAACCTAAACCTTAGGAGCCAATGAACCCTAAAGTTGTTCCTATCTTATTATTTTTGTTTAAATAGGTCAAAATCAATGACCTTGTTGGCAGGAAACTTCAAGCAAAAGACCTCTAAAATGAAGGCCTTATCAATTCTAATTAATTCACCTCCATTTGTTGCTCTAATTACCCTCACATTTTCATCATAGTTCGCAACTATGTGTCTAACCAATTCCACATCCATGAATACACTAGGGACCACCAACTTCTCTAAGTTGTAGGTTTATACATTGGAGATGGGAGCCTTAGAATTTCACTTTACATACTAGTGCACAAACAATTCCCACCCAGTGAGAGAAATTTCATCATCTCTACACTCTCTAGCATTGTCAACCAAACCTAATGTCGCACCAAGACCATGGGCTATGAAATCCTTTTCTGTCGAACCAGGGAGTTGGGCAATAAATTCCTCATCAAATGGCCTTTTAGAAGTGGAAGGTTGGTCTTTCAAATGGCTCATGATTTCAATTCGGGCTTAAATTAAAGTTTTCTACGTTTGGTTCTAAGGTTTTGATACTCTTAGATGGCAAACAAGGCATACAAGCTTTAATTGTAAACCCTAAGACTACAAATTCTATGAAATTATTCAACAAAAATGTACTTTCTGTAATGTCCCCATTTTGGCCCTACACTCTTCATTTGGATTTAGCCTATTTCCAAAAATTTGTAGGCTAAGCCGAGGTAGAAAATTAGGATTTCCTCTTTCAGATATTGCTTAGTTGGCGTTCTGAGGTTGTTGTACAAACATACTATTTATAGCAATTCACTATTTTTAGCAAGTCTATCTTTTGGCAGTGTCTGTCTAGCAACAGTTCAATCCTTTGCAGTTCAATGTTCAGTTTGACTTTCTGATGTTTTGATGTGATCTTACTATTTATAGCAGTTGGCTATTTTTAGTAAGTCTAATTTTCGCAGTAGCATCATCAGCAATTCAGCTCAAGTCATCTTGCTATCCTTCAACTTCAGTTTGGCTTAGGTTATCTCCATGGATTAAGTTTTATAATTAGTCATTTTTATGTTTCTCAGTTGTACCCCCACGCCTAGGAATGATCACTTCATGTTGTTTTTAAAAGGGGGTCATTAAGGGGTCAATGGTGCATTTAATGAACTATTAAATGCTTTATTGTTGCAAAGTGAAGTTAGACGCCTAAAAGAGGTTGATTAATATTTTATTATTTCAAAAAGTGAAATGCTTAAAGTGGCGTCCCTTTTGGAAGTTGAAGTGATTCAACTTCTTGGAATTTGATGAGTCTCTTGTTGCTTCATTTTCCAATTGAAACTTATATATTGTTGTTGTTTGAAGAGCTGATGATCTTTGGAAATATTGTAAAGTTATGTTGTTGGTTTGAAATCCAGAATCTGGCTAAGGGAAAGCTTAGCAATTTGTCTCCATTCTTCGGGCTTGAAACTATGGTTCCTTAGATGGTGGATTGAGAGTGTGCTTCATTCAGAAGTGCACATTGAGCTTGATTGTAGAAGAATTCTGATGTTATTTTCAATTTGGAGCTTCTTGGTTTAGTCATGGCTGAAGGATGTTTTTGATTGCAGCTCCTTGGATAAATTATATTCCCATATGGGTATTTTATCTATATGATTCTAAGCCTTGGGCGACCCTCTCCAAGAGGTTTCAGATTTTATTAATGTGTTTCTAATTTTCAAAGAGAAAATCGCCCCTCTTGAAGGTCGTACATTTCCAGAATGATATTGGGATGTGTGCATTAATAAATATGGAGGTTTTGGTGCAGTTTTTTGTGTTTGAACAGGGGTTCCTTTACTCATAGAATCTGTTGCAATTGATTCCATGTCAATTGGTGAAGATAAGATGAAGTTATGAACAAATTTGGTGTGCTACAATTTGTTGGTAATTCATTTTTAGTTTGCAAATTTTTATATCACACTTGCTTCAGTTTGAGTTTTCAGTTCTTTATTCAATAAGTTGGATAGTTTTCTAATGTGGGATCATCCAGCTTCTTTGTGCTTCAAAACTATTGTAATCCTCATGTAATTTGCAGCTCTTTCTCATTTTGTAAAGCTAATAATAGTAGTACTATTTCAGTCTATTTAGTTGTTGCTTATTCGTGTTTAATTATCACATTGTAACCCCTGGTTGGTTTACCACCAGTGTGGAAAAAATAACTTACTAATTCTCTTCTTATACCCACTGTCAAGTGGTGAATCCCCACTCTTAATTGGATGTCTGCCATAGCAGACGAAGTGTTTTAATTGTAGTCTTTTCCCCCCACTGTTTGGTGGTAGTGTGGAAATTCTCTTATGGTTGGTTATCCGCCTAAGTAACTTTCAATTCAACAAGTAGCACTCCACCATATGATAGCACCTCACCTATTAAAGGATATTGAGTGCACATTCTTGGTGTTGAGTTTAGTCTCTCTTTCAGTTGTAATCTTTGTAATATTTGATTCAGTAGATCCTAGGGATCCTCTGACCATATGCACGCCCCTCCTCCTTAAGTGGTTTTAGGGAAAATTCTTGGTTAGAGTTCTTTCATGCAACATTTTGGGTTAAACTAACCTTAATGGGTGCTTGGTTACATTGTATTTGTTATTGAAAATCAAGAAAATTTTAAGGGGCATATTCTAGTGGTATCATAGCAGAAGATCCTACCATCCTGTGATCAGAGCTTCATGTTTAGGCAGTTGAGTGACAAATATCTCCGGTACTACACCAAAGGTTAGAACAGATTCTAGTTCAACTCCTTGTGGTATTCAAAAATTGGCAGTTGGGCATGGCTAATGAAGAAGAGATGAAGTTGGCAGAGACTCTCTTTATGGTTGGAAAGAGGCTAGGCAAAGAATTTTAGTCAAGAGAAAATGAAGAGAACATTTTTCATTTGTTATAAAAATGTTTGAGATAAGTGAAGCCTGTTGGTATGTGGCGACTGATCATACTATATTATATAGCCCATGGTATACTGTACACCCTGGCCCCCTTACCTTGCCGGGGTTCGGGGCCGGGCAAGGCCCCGGGTGGCGGTTCGGGGGCGGCAGCCCCCGAGAAAAATTTTCTTCCTACTTTTTCGCGTGATCACCAAAAAAAGGGAAAAATCAATGAAAAAAGAAAAAATCCACTTTTTTGTAGAACCCTAAAATCTGGAAGCTTGGTAAAAGGGGTTCGGATGGGTATTTCAGTATGATGAAAAACACGATTATTCACAAGATTGTAATAGGTTTTTCACTGGATAATAAAAGTATTGGATGGCTGCGGTTTGGTGGATGTAGCCCAGATTGGGTGAACCACGTTAAATTTTGTGTTATGATTTATTCTATGCATGTTTTAGTTTCTCTGTTTTGTTTATTAAATCTGCATTTAATTGTTAGATCTGCCATCTCTAATCCTAACAAGTGGTATCAGAGTTGGTTGTGTTTCGATTATCGTCTGTAGAAAGTTCTCACGGTTGAGTGTGAGTCTCACAGTTGAGTGGGAGCAATGGCGTGACGAGGGTAAGAAGGTTGAGAAGTTTAATGGGCGTAACTATCGGGCCATGGAAGATGCGTGATGGAGGACATTCTATCAAGGATTTCCTATGGCTGCCATTGAAGGAAACCGTGCCAAAACGCCGATGAGGACTGGAGATCTTGATGAAAAGACTCTTTAGCAGCATTAGTTTGTGCCTAGGCACAAACAAGCATGCTCAATACTTACAAAGCAAGACAGCTCAAGAGTTGATGGAAAACCCGGAAAGTTATATGATAAAAGCCTTCCTCGCTCGAATAAGGTATTTCTTATGAAGCCGCTTATTTAATATGCAGAAAATGCAGGTAGAAGGTGGGTCGGGCTAATCGATCATTTAAAATGAGTTTAATACGGTCACTACCAATTAACTCTCAGAAAGTAAACTTTGGATGAAGAAGTTAGGCTCTTTGATTTTGTGTCTTTGCCCGAAAGTCGAATAGCTTGGTACGGTTGTTAGCAATTGCTTCTGGTTCAATATACTAAAGTTTGATGATGTTGGTGTTATTTTGAGCCAGGAAATTGTGAAAAGCTCTCAGTGGAACATCCACATCGCGTTTTGAATGCAAAGGGGCGTAACAAAGGGAGAGGAAACAATTATGGAAATCGTGGAAGTCACAAGGAAAATCGGGACAAAAAGGTCCCAATCTAGAGAAAAGAAGGATTGCTGGTACTGCGGTAAGCCAAATCATTTAAAGAAAGATTACTAGTTTCAGAAAAATAAAGAAGATAAAAAGGAAGGCAATAAAGAGGCAAATGTGGTAAGTAATAAATCTAATGAGGATGTTTTGATTCTTCCCCTTGATAATGCTGATGATTCTTGGTGTTAGGATTCGTGGGCTTCATTTCATGCTACCCCCATATAGGAAGTATATATTTTTCTTGATTATGTCCAAGGGATTTTGGGCTAGTTTATTTAGGAGATAACGAACCCTGTCAGATTGTTGGAAAGGGAAGAATCAAGATTACGTTGCAAAATGGGAATCATTGGCTACTACGTGAGGTAAGGCATGTTCCAAAGTTAAGCATAAATTTAATTTCAGCAGGGCAACTAGATGATGAAGGTTGTGTTGTTACATTTAGTGATAAAAATTGGAAAGTTACAAAGGGTGCCTTAGTGGTAGCAAAAGGTGTGAAAATAGGCACCTTATATCTTTGTATACTATTCTGTTAACTGATGCTGGTGAACCAAAATATTATGATGAAGTTATGCAGGTGGATACCAAGGTTCAGTGGGAGCATGGAATGAAAGAAGAAATGGACTCCTTGCTGGAAAATCAAACTTGGGATTTATGCAAGTTGTCTGCAGGTAAAAAGGCTTTACCAAATAAATGGATTTATAGGCTGAAAGAGGAGGATGGAGAAGCCAGATTAGTTGTAAAAGGATTTGCACAGAAAAAGGGTATTGATTTTGATGAAATTTTTTCTCCAATTGTTAAAATGACTTCTATTCGTATTGTTTGAAGTATTGTGGCTGCTGAAGCTTTGCATTTAGAACAGCTTGATGTTAAAACAACATTTCTCCATGGTGATTTTGAAGAGGAAATTTATATGGAACAGCCACAAGGATTTGAGGTCAAAGGTAAGGAGAAACTAGTGTGCAGATTGAAGAAAAGTTTATATGGCTTGAAGCAAGCACCTCGGCAATAGTATTTGAAATTTGACAGTTTTATGGCTGAGCATGGCTACAGCAGGTGTAATTCTGACCATTGTGTTTATTTTAAGAGGTTGGATAATGATAGCTACATTATTTTGTGTTTATATGTTGATGACATACTTGTAGCTGGGTCTAACATGGATCACATAAGTGAGCTAAAACAACAGTTAGCAAAATCTTTTGCTATGAAGGATTTGGGGGCAGCAAAACAAATCCTTGGTATGAAAATTTGTAGAGATAGGAAAAATAGAAAATAGTTTTTATCTTAGGCTAATTATGTTGAAAAGGTGTTGCAGAGATTTCATATAGAGAATGCAAAAGCTGTCAGCACACCTTTGCCTAGTCGTGTTAAATTGACTAAAGATATGTGTCCAAAGACACAAGAGGAGGAAGAAAAAATGTCCAAGGTACCATATACTTCAGCTGTAGGCAGTTTAATGTATGCCATGGTATGCACTAGACCGGATATTGCACATGCTGTAGGAGTTGTTAGCAGGTATTTGAGTCATCCCGGAGTTGAGCATTGAAATGCAGTAAAATGGATTCTCAGGTATTTGAGAGGTACATCAAATAATTGTTTATATTTTTGGGGCTCTAATACTGATTTAAAAGGCTATGTTGACTCAGATTTAGCAGGGGATATAGATACCAGGCGGAGTACTACAGGTTATGTATTTACAGTTGGTGGGATAGCAGTGAGTTGGATTTCTCGACTGTAAAAGGTGGTTGTTTTATCCACCACAGAGGCAGAGTATGTTGTTGCAACAGAGGCGGCAAAGGAGATGATATGGCTGCAACTTTTCATGGATGAGTTGGGCAAACAACAGGCTAGAAATTATTTGTTTAAAAATAGTCAAAGTGTTATACATCATGCAAAGAATTCTGCCTTGCATTCTAAAACAAAACACATACTGTTGAGATATCATTTCATTCAGTCAGTGTTGGAGGATGGACAGGTCAAGTTAGACAAGATACATACAGATGTAAATCCAACAGATATGTTTACGAAGGTGGTGCCAAGGGAGAAGCTGAGCTCCTCTTCAGCTTCGGTTGGCTTTCAAGGTTGAATTCAAGTATAATAGAGCAGCATGGTCCAAGGTACTTATTTCTAGTGGGAACTGTAATCAAAAAGCGTTGTTGTCCGTGATCACTCAAGTGGGAGGTTGTGATGAGGTAGGAGCCTCACCGCCTCAAGTGGGAGATTGTTGGTATGTGGCGACTGATCATGCTATATTGTATAGCCCATGGTATAATTATATACACCCCTACCGACCTTATTATCGTCCGAGGTCGGGCCGCCCTCGAAGTAGTTCTTCCGGGCGGCACTCTCGAGAAATTCTTTTTCCTACTTTTTCGCGATCACCTAAAAAGGGAAAAATAAAATTTAAAAAGAAAATCCATTTTTTTTGTAGAACCCTAAAATATGGAAGCTTCTAAGCTTGGTAAAAGGGGGTTCGGATGGGTATTACTGTATGAGGAAAAATGCGATTATTCGCAAGATTGTAATAGGTTTTTCACTGGATAATAAAAGTATTGGATGGCTGCGGTTTGGTGGATGTAGCCCAGATTGGGTGAACCACGTTAAATTATGTGTTATGATTTATTTTGTGCATGTTTTAGTTTCTCTGTTTTGTTTATTAAATCTGCATTTAATAGTTGTGAGATCATTCATCTCTAACCCTAACAAGTGGTATCAGAGCGAGTTGTGTTTCGATTATCGTCTGTAGGAAAGATCTCACGGTTGAGTGGGAGTCTCACGGTTGAGTGGGAGCAATGGTAGACGAGGGTAAGAAGGTTGAGAAGTTTAATGGGTAGAACTATCAATTATGGAAGATGCAGATGGAGGACTATTTCTATCAGAAGGATTTATGGTGGCCATTGGAAGGGAAAACCAAGAAACCCGCAGAAATATCTGATGAGGATTAGGAGATCTTGGATAGGAAGGCTCTTGGTAGCATTCTGCCAGGCCTAGCAAACAAGCATGCTCAATATTACAAAGAAAAGACAACTCAAGAGTTGATGGAAACCCCGAAAGCCATAAGAAAGCCTCGCTCTCTAATAAGGTATTTCTTATGAAGCATTTATTTAATACGAAAATGGTGAAGGTGGGTCACATCGATCATTTAAATGAGTTTAATACTTCCATTACCAACAATAATTAACTTCTCAAAAGTAAACTTTGATGAAGAAGTTAGCCTTTTGATTCCGTTCTTTCGCCATTCAAAGTCGAATAGCTTTGGTGGCAATGGTTGTTAAAGCAATTGTTTCTAGTTCAAATACATTGAAGTTTGATTACATGTTGTTGGTGTTATTTTGGGCGAGGAAATCCGTAGGAAAAGCTCAGGTGGAACATCCACATCAGGCAGTGTTTTGAATGCAGAAAGCAGAGGCAGAACAAAGGAGAGAGGAAACAATTATGGAAATCATGGGAAGTCATGAGGAAAATCAAAGGACAAAAGGTCTCAATCTAGAGACAAGAGGGATTGCTGGTACCGTGGTAAGCCGGGTCATCTGAAGAAAGATTGCTGGTCTCGGAAAAATAAAGCAGACAGGAAGGAAGGAAGCAAAGAGGAAAATGTGGTAAGTAATAAATCCGATGAGGATGCTTTGATTCTTTCTCTTGATAATGCTGATGATTCTTGGGTGTTAGATTCAGGGGCTTCATTTCATGCTACCCCCCATAGAAGTTATTTTCTTGATTATGTCCAAGGGGATTTTGGGCTAGTTTATTTAGGAGATAACGAACCCTGTCAGATTGTTGGAAAGAAAAGAATCAAGATTAAGTTGCAGAATGGGAATCATTGGCTACTACATGAAGTAAGGCATGTTCCAAAGTTAAGCATAAATTTACTCAGCAGTGGCAATCCAGATGATGAAGGTTGTGTTGTTACATTTAGTGATAAAAATTGAAAAGTTACAAAGGGTGCCTTAGTGGTAGCAAAAGGTGTGAAAGTAGGCACCTTATATCTTTGTATACTATTCTGTTAACTGATGCTGGTGAACCAAAATATTATGATGAAGTTATGCAGGTGGATACCAAGGTTCAGTGGGAGCATGGAATGAAAGAAGAAATGGACTCCTTGCTCGAAAATCAGACTTGGGATTTATGCAAGTTGCCTGCAGGTAAAAAGGCTTTACCAAATAAATGGATTTATAGGCTGAAAGAGGAGGATGGAGGTAAGAAAAGATTTAAAGCCAGATTAGTTGTAAAAAGATTTGCACGTAGTGCTGGCATTGATTTTGATGAGATTTTTCTCTTAGTTGTTAAAAATGACTTCTATTCGTATTGTTTTAAGTATTGTGGCTGTTGAAGATTTGCATTTAGAACAGCTTGATGTTAAAACAACTTTTCTCCATGGTGATTTGGAAGAGGAAATATACATGGATCAGCCACAAGGATTTGAGGTCAAAGGTAAGGAGAAACTAGTGTGCAGATTGAAGAAAAACTTATATGGCTTGAAGCAAGCACCTCGGCAATAGTATTTGAAATTTGACAGTTTTATGGCTGAGCATGGCTACAACAAGTGTAATTCTGACCATTGTGTTTATTTTAAGAGGTTGGATAATGATAGCTACATTATTTTGTGTTTATATGTTGATGACATACTTGTAGCTGGGTCTAACATGGATCACATAAGTGAGCTAAAACAACAGTTAGCAAAATCTTTTGCTATGAAGGATTTAAAGAAACAAATCTTGGTATGAAAATTTGTAGAGATAGGAAAAATAGAAAATAGTTTTTATCTCAAGCTAATTATGTTGAAAAGGTGTTGCGGAGATTTCATATGGAGAATGCAAAAGCTGTCAGCACACCTTTGCCTAGTCATGTTAAATTGACTAAGGATATGTGTCCAAAGACACAAGAGGAGGAAGAAAATGTCCAAGGTACCATATGCTTCAACTGTAGGCAGTTTAATGTATGCCATGGTATGCACTAGACCGGATATTGCACATGCTGTAGGAGTTGTTAGCAGGTATTTGAGTCATCCCGGAGTTGAGCATTAGAATGCAGTAAAATAGATTCTCAGGTATTTGAGAGGTACATCAAATAATTGTTTATGTTTTTGGGGCTCTAATACTGATTTAAAAGGCTATGTTGACTCAGATTTAGCAGGGGATATAGATACCAGGCAGAGTATTACAGGTTATGTATTTACAGTTGGTGGGACAGCAGTGAGTTGGATTTCTTGACTGCAAAAGGTGGTTGTTTTATCCACTACAAAGGCAGAGTATGTTGCTGCAACAGAGGCGGCAAAGGAGATGATATGGCTGCAACTTTTCATGGATGAGTTTGGCAAACAATAGGCTAGAAATTATTTGTTTACAGATAGTCAGAGTGCTATACATCTTGCAAAGAATTATGTCTTGCATTCTAAAACAAAACACATACAGTTGAGATATCATTTCATTCAGTCAGTGTTGGAGGATGGACAGGTCAAGTTGGACAAGATACATACAGATGTAAATCCAGCAGATATGTTTACGAAGGCGGTGCCAAGGGAGAAGCTGAGCTCCTCTTCAGCTTCGGTTGGCCTTCAAGGTTGAATTCAAGTATAATAGAGCAGCGTGGTCTAAGGTATGACTTCTAGTGGGAGCTGTAATTCGCAAAGCAGTTGGTTGTCCGGTGATCGCCCAAGGGGAGGTTAGATGGTGTGGAGCCCTCGACCGCTTCCAAGTGGGAGATTATTGGTATGTGGCGACCGGATCATGCTATAATATATAGCCCATGTACTATAATAATCTCGCCCCCCGACCTTTAAGCCAGCGTCCTGTCGGCCGGCCCTGGGTAGGGTTCTCCTGGGGCAGCAATCCCCGAGAAAAATTTTCTTCCTACTTTTTTGCGTGATCACCAAAAAAGGGAAAAATCAATGAAAAAAGAAAAATCCGTTTTTTGTAGAACCTTAAAATCTGGAAGCTTGTAAGCTTGGTAAAAAGGGGTTCGGATGGGTATTTCAGTATGATGAAAAACACGATTATTCGCAAGATTGTAATAGGTTTTTCACTGGATAATCAAAGTATTGGATGGCTGCGGTTTGGTGGATGTAGCCCAGATTGGGTGAACCACGTTAAATTATGTGTTATGATTTATTCTGTGCATGTTTTAGTTTCTCTATTTTATTAATTAAATCTGCATTTAATTGTTAGATATCTACCATCTCTAACCCTAACAAAGCCATCACCTTCAGAGAAAATGGAGTTGGCACTAGCTCCTACAGTGAATTCTTTGAATCAGCCCTATTGGTTGGGGCATCCTGATGAAGAAACTAAGTTGTTGATTTCTTCTTGTTTCATGGAGATAATAAGAATTGTAATTCCCCAGTTTCCCTATGATGATGAAACTATGAAGATCATATTAAAGATGATAGTGGAATTTTTTCAAGATTTGGATGAAACTGGTAGTAGCTTGTTTCCAAGAAGAGTTGATGTTTTAAAAACATTTTCTGAAGTTGATGCTTACATCTTATTGATAGAATTTGAGATGGAGAATTAGATTTATTACTTGTTTAATTATCTTTTCACCTCGACTTGGAGTGAGCAAGAAGAGAGTATGTTTGCAGTTGTCATGAATGTTCTAACCTCTACAATTAAAGAAGCTGATAGTCTTCCTGAAAGTGTCCAAACTCTTCTCTTGGATGCTTACAAACATAAAGAGTAGATTTCTCCCACTACTGATTTGTTAGTTAAAGAAATTTTCAGTCAATGTGAAGATAAGTTGAAACCACTTTTGAAGAAGACTATTGAAAATAAAGAAGATATTTTTGAAGTTGAAGGGGATGATGAAAGTTGGAATCCCTTTGAAGACATTGCAAAGGTTCAAGGGGTATCCTCAAATTTGCACTTATCCAAGTATTTTGTAGAAGAATGTAATTTGTCAGTGGAAGCCTTGAAGACTAGTGAAGTACTCTTGTTTTCTACAAAGGAGAACAGTGAGTTGGCTTGTGTTAAGAAGCCTCATGTTGAAGATTCAAAGAAAGAACTTTTGGAAACAAAAGTTGAAACAAAGATGCATGAAGAGGCCATAAGTGCAGATCCAAATGAAGAAGTTGGGATGGAAGGAGTTATGAGTTCAATCAGTGAATTGCTTCTTCACAATTCCGAAGGATGCTCATTTGAAAGTCAAGCTAAAGATAAGAAAGAGAAAGAAGAATCAGTAGTCACTTCTTATTTCAAAGTTGATTTGACTAACTCCTTAGAATCATGTGTAGGAGACAACATGGAAGGTGAAGTTTTTAGTAGTTATAAGGCAGATTTTTCTTCACTGGAAATCAAGCTAAGGCAAAAAGCTAAGGAATTGGAAGGCACTATGGATGGAATGATGAAGAGTGTTCATCACATGTGAGACAAGTTAAGGAGTACAACTCAAACCATTTTTGAAATCTTTATCCATCAAAGTTGTTCTACATCATCTCAGCTAGTATATAATGATTGCAGCTCAAGTTCACACATTGTTGATAATGGAATTCAAATTTTGTCAAATCTTGATAGAATTCATAGACATGTAGAATAGTTGATTTATGGTGTGCCTAGGGGAGAAGTTGTATGTTGCATTTCTATTGATGACATGAAGTCCATTAAATTTTCCTTGGAGGAAATTAAATCTAGTCTTTTGCACATCATGCATGACAAAAACATAGTGGCCAATATTGCTGACAAGGCATTGGAGTGGAATGAGCTTACCAAAGCAAAGTTGCAAGAAGTGCATAAGACTCTAATTGAAGCAGAGAATCAGATTTCTGTTGTTCAAAATTCATGGGAGCAAGAAAATAGAAGAAGAGCAGAGGAGCTTCAAGAAATTCTTGATGAGCTTGATCTCATACAAGAAACATATGATTTGGAATGTTGTCTGGAGAGACCAAAGCATTAAAATTCTCAAGTTTTTCAAGCTTTTGACAATCTCTTGTATGAAGAAGGTGCTAGTAAGGTTTATGCAAATCCTTTCTTTGAAAATTATGAGGAAATTGCTTCAGAGATTACTGACGAAGGGGATTTGAGTTTGTCTTCCAGCATTGGAGAGTTCATACGTGAGTTGCACGAAGTTGAATCTACTACTGCTCCTAGTGCAACCATTCAGCAAGAATTGGTAACTCTTGAAACACAAAGAAATGAAGGCATTCTTTTTGTTTATCAACAAAGAGTTGATGGGTTTGTTGATGAAGGTTTAATTTATTTTTTGATGAGGATGCTTGTGAGACTCATATCATATTTTAGTTCATCGCCATCTTCTCTTAAAGTGATAGATTTCATAATTGTATTTGATGAAGGATTCATGGAATCTTTCTGGCAATTCATATCACAAGATTTTGGATTTGATCTCTTCAACGAACAAAGGTTGGTTGAATACTTCTTGGAGTTTCAAGAAGTGGCAATTCAGATGGAACGAGCAAATCAAAGGATTCGTGTGAGAGAAATTATCAATTTGAGAAGTGGTTCTTCATGGTTGTTAGTTTGGGATACTGGCATTACTTGGGAAGAAGGTAATTTTAAAGTAGATAGACCAGCATATAATATTCAGAATTTAGTTGGGACCATTTGCTTATGTGTTGGAAAATGTCTTCAATTGAAAATCAGTATTTGGGATCTCAAGCATTTTCTTTTGAAGAAAGGAATGCATAAAAAGAAGGTTGGATGGAGAGATAAGTGTCAAAAAAATTGTTTTATGTTTGTTGCTCCCTTCTTTCTATGTCATTGGTTCTTTATTTCTGATCATACATTATTGTTCTGGGAAGGACATATGATCAGAAGGGTGACATGGGGTCTCTTGCTAAAGGTGCCACCAGCTTGGTTCATGAGCAGTTATGCTCATTTTGATAAAAAAAATTCTTATGTTGCAGTTGTTGCTTGTCTTCTTGGATGCTAATTTTCCAAAAATCAGATCTCAAGATGATTATTTCAAACCTGTTAGGAAGCTGGTTACTTCATTTCCAGGCCTCTCCAACTCCTATTTGGACTGATTTTTTGCCACAAATGAGCAAGGGAATGATTCAATATGGTCAAAGTTCAGGTATGGGTTGTTCATTGATGGTTGATAGTGAATTTTGTGGTACCAACTTATAGATTACTTTTTGGGATAGCGAGTTATTATCTGATTTGATTTGTCAAATTGAGACTCTTGATGTGAGACATGTGAATATTTCTTGGAGTTCTTTCAGTGAAATCATTTTCCTTCAAAGGAAGCATTGTGCATCCTCTTGGATAGGGATGGAGTGTGGAGCGTTTCTCTTGGTTTGGCATTGGTTTAGAAGCATGTTTGAAAATATTTTTGTTTTCGTTCAGAATTATAACAGCAAGATTTGGAGGTCCTACAGACTGATATGGGACCTGTGCACTAACATGTTTGGTGCATTGTCTTTTGTGGATCGTGACATGTTGATCCACTTTGAGTATTCAGTTATTTTAATTAGAGTAGCGCAACAGATTAGAGGAACAGTGTTCCTGAGAAAAATTTGGAATCCTGGTATCATTTGGGTTTTCTATTCCACAATTGAAGATGATGAAGCCAATGATGGTCTTCTAGAATTTATTCCCATGATGTTTCAGTTTAATTTTAATCTGGTGATTTCTTGTGTTGGCATCCAGCAGTGTAGGGCTTACATCAGTTGGTGCTATCCTTCTCCTAGGATGATTTGGGACCCTGGGATCCTATTTGGCATGGTAAGGATCAAATTGTTTCCTTGGAGTGTGCTGGCATTGCTTGAGGACAAGCAATTTTGGGAAAGGCGGACTGTAATGTCTCCATTTTGGCCCTACACTCTTCATTTGGATTTAGCCTATTTCTAGAAATCTGTAGGCTAAGCTGAGGCAGAAAATTAGGGTTTCCTCTTTCAGATACTGCTCAGTTGGTGTTTTGAGGTTGTTGTGCAGACTTACTATTTATAGCAATTCACTATTTTTAGTAAGTCTATCTTTTGTCAGTATTTGTCTAGCAACAATTCAATCCTTTGCAGTTCAATGTTTAGTTTGACTTTCTGATGTTTTGATGTGATCTTACTATTTATAGCAGTTGGTTATTTTTAGAAAGTCTAATTTTGGCAGTAGCATCATCAACAATTTAGCTCAAGTCATCTTGCTATCCTTCAATTTCAGTTTGGCTTTGGTTATCTCCATGGATTAAGTTTTATATTTAGTCATTTTTATGTTTCTTAGTTGTACCCCCATGCCTAGGAATGATCACTTCATGTTGTTTTTAAAAGGGGGTCATTAAGGGGTCAATGGTGCATTTAATGAATTATTAAATGCTTTATTGTTGCAAAGTGAAGTTAGACGCCTAAAAGAGGTTGATTAATATTTTATTATTTCAAAAAGTGAAATGCTTAAAGTGGCGTCCCTTTTGGAAGTTGAAGTGATTCAACTTCTTGGAATTTGATGAGTCTCTTGTTGCTTCATTTTCCAATTGAAACTTATATATTGTTGATGTTTGAAGAGCTGATGATCTTTGAAAATATTGTAAAGTTATGTTGCTGGTTTGAAATCCAGAATCTGGCTAAGGGAAAGCTTAGCAATTTGTCTCCATTCTTCGGACCTGAAACTATGGTTCCCTAGATGGTGGATTGAGAGTGTGCTTCATTTAGAAGTGCACATTAAGCTTCATTGTAGAAGAATTTTGATGTTATTTTCAGTTTGGAGCTTGTTGGTTCAGTCATGGCTAAAGGATGTTTTTGATTGCAGCTCCTTGGGTAAATTCTATTCCCATATGGGTATTTTATCTATATGATTATAAGCCTTGGGCGACCCTCTCCAAGAGGTTTCAGATTTTATTAATGTGTTTCTAAGTTTTAAAGAGAAAATCGCCCCTCTTGAAGGCCGTACATTTCTATAATGATATTGGGATGCATGCATTAATAAATATGGAGGCTTTGGTGCAGTTTTTGTGTTTGAACAGGGGTGCCTTTACTCCTAGAAGCTGTTGCAATTGATTCCATGTCAATTGGTGAAGATAGGATGAAGTTATGAACAAATTTGGTGTGCTACAGTTTGCTGGTAATTCATGTTCAATTTGCAGATTTTTATATCAGACTTGCTTCAGTTTGAGTTTTCAGTTCTTTCTTCAATAAGTTGGATAGTTTTCTAATGTGGGATCATCAAGCTTCTTTGTGCTTCAAAACTATTGTAATCCTCATGTAATTTGTAGCTCTTTCTCATTTTGTAAAGCTGATAATAGTAGTATTGTTTCAGTCTATTTAATTGTTGTTTATTCATGTTTAATTATCACATTGTAACCCCTGGTTGGTTTACCACCAGTGTGGAAAAAAGAACTTACTAATTCTCTTCTTATACCCACTGTCAAGTGGTGAATCCCCACTCTTAAGTGGATGTCTGCCATAGCAGACGAAGTGTTTTAATTGTAGTCTTTTCCCCCCAATGTTTGGTGGTAGTGTGGAAATTCTCTTATGGCTGGTTATCCACCTAAGTAACTTTCAATTCAACAATTAGCACTCCACCATATGTTAGCACCTCGCATGTTAAAGGATCTTGAGTGCACATTCTTGGTGTTGATTTTAGTCTCTCTTTTAGTTGTAATCTTTGTTGGAAATATGTGCCTCAATCCCACAGGCTGAAACCTCTAAAAGGGCCAAGTCGGTGTAATATTTTCATGTCTGGCCGACTAGCAGCTTGAACCTTGTTGAAATCAGTCAGGTCGTTGTGACCTTGCTTCTGTCTCACCGAAGGAGTCTATCGCTGTGACAGTTTGTTCGTTGTAACCTCTCACCGCTTGTGGAGATCTCTAGCTGACAGGCCATTCAATCAGGCGTCGGGAAGAGTCTTGGTTGTTCGCTATGAGCTCTCAACGATATGATTGTTTCACCAACAGTATGTTATGTATTGAAGTCTTCGGGATAACTAAGGGTTCTCGCTAAGAAGACTCAGCAAATTGTCAATGTCTTGCTGACAGGAATACATATGATGTCTTCGCGATAACATAAAGATCTCGGTGTGAGGTCTTAGCAATAGATGAAAGTCTTGCCGACGGGGACACTCTTGGGAGTCATCGGTGTAACAATAAGGTTTTGTTATGAAGTCTAGGAAAAGTGTTAATGTCTCGCCGATGTTAAATTTTTCACTCAGTGTGACTCCTGGCGACAAGTGGTGGTGTCGGTGTAACTTAAAGACCTCGAAGTAAAGTCTTAACAAAGGATGTATGTCTTGGCGACTGTTGTTGACTTCAGAGAGACATAAGAGATCTCGGTGAAACCTCCTAGCGATAGATGTGTCTTGCCGATTGTTGCTTGGTGTTTCGGTATAACCTTAATGACTCGGTATGAACTCTCGGCGAAGGGGATATGTCTTGGCGACTGTTGATGACTTCGGGGTGACATTTGTGATCTTGGAGAAACCTCTTAGCGAGCATTAAGTCTTGCCGACAGCAATGTTTAGAGCTCAGTATGACTTGTGAGCATTCGGCGTGAGGTCCTAGCAAAGAACGATACTCTTGCCGAATGGTAAACTCACATCTATGAGACTTTTGGACCTCGCTATGTTCTCCTGGCGAAAGCGATAGGTCTCGCTGACTGTTTGGTGATTCGGTGTGACACATGAAGCTTGATAGAACATCTTGGCGATAACGATAACTCTTGGTGACATCGATATGGAGTTTTGGGCATCGGGGAGACACTTCTTGTGTCTCACCAACATGCTGATACAATGTAAACCTTGTTGACTGTTTGACCTTCCTATGTGGAGTCTCGTGGACCAATAGGAGAAGCCGAATCTGAATAGTTGGAAGATTGTTCGTTGTGACGGTTCTATGAGGAAGCTCGACGGACATGGAACGACATGGTTATACTCTATGATTGCAGATTGTGATCGGTTGGTTGAATCGACAGATTGTTGAGTGATTATATCAGTGGATGAATTCTATTTTGTGCAGACTGTAACTTGAAGGTTCATGTACAAGTTTGTTCATGGTGAATGTTGTTGTAAAATGATACCAGAAAGATAAGTCTGACATTTGTATGTAATCTTCATTACTGTAATACAAAGTGATTTCTCTTGGTGTGGTGGGTTTTTCTCTCGTAAGGGTTTTCCCACGTATATCTGGTGTTCATGTGTGATTGTCTAATTCTCTATTTTTGATATTTAATTCAAGTGCATCTTAATTGAACTATAATTGAAAAATAAAAAGTGTATCTGCATTCTTCCCTGAGGTATTAACATTTAGGAGAGTTGTTTCTGCATCTAGCTTTCCTTACAAGTGGTATCAGAGCCTGGCCAGGTTATTATTTATCTGTAATGAGTGCGTTGGGTTTGTGTCAATTATTCGGTGAAGTCTTGTAAAAAGTTTGTCCAATTTCTAATTATAGATTGAGATAAGCTATGCGTCGGAAATATTAAAGAAATAGAGAAGTTCAATGGAAGTAATTTTGAGTTGTGGAAACTCAAAATGGAGGATCTCTTAGTGGATCATGATTTTTGGTTATTTATTATGCGGAGTGAAACCTCACGGGCATGAGCAAGAAGATTCAGGACCTTCTGGATAGAAAGTCTAAAGAAATTTTGATAAGGCTCTATTTAGCGAGACTTCATTCGAATGTGCATGAGGAGAAAGCTGCATCTTCCTTGTGGAAAGTACGACATCTATTATCGGGGGAAATCTTTGGTGAATAAGTTGTTCTTGAGGAAAGAAGTTGTATTCTTTGAGAATCAGCGGGAGGAGGTATGTAGGCTGATCATTTGAATGCATTTAACATGTTGTTTGCTCAATTAACATATGTTGGTGTGAAGATTGAAGAAGAGGATCGATGTATGCTATTATTGTGTTCTTTGTCAGACTCTTGGGATCATCTAGTGATGGCCATTGGGAGTACAACATCCAGTTTCAAGATGGAAGATATTATTGGTTCTTTTCTTTGGCCGGAAGAAATGAAGGAAATCTTACGAGATGGCAAAGGGAGGCCCTTCTTTGTTAGAGGAAGGTCCAAGAAAGGAGAGCAAAGAAGGGACAAGGAAATCCAAGTCAAAATCGAAGGGAGATCAAAGAATCTCTATTAAGAGTCCAAGGTGAAGTGTTGGAATTTGTGGGCAGCCTAGTCATGTCAGAAAGAGTTGTAAAGAGGAAAAAGAAGAAGAAGGAATTCTTAGACAATGCCAAGGTCTTCTCCTTAGTGATGAGTGGCAGCGCCTTCAACTGCGTATAGCTACTCAGGCATCAGATGATGTCTAGTTGATCGATTCTAGAGCATCGTTCCACATGACATCTCACAGAGAATGGTTTACAAAGTATGAAGAATACGATGGTGGAAAGGTGTACTTGGTGAGTGATTCAACTTTGGAGATTGTTGGCTGTAGAAGAGTCAGAATACAATTCCCTAATGGAAGAGTGAAGGGGATCAATGATGTTATGCACATACTAGGTCTGACTCAAAATTTGTTTAATACGTAATTAAAATTTGAATGATATTGGAGTACAAGTCTCATTCTCTGGAAATGGCTGTAAGATGACTAGAGGCTCTATGGTATTGGCTAGAGGTTCTCAAATTGGTACCCTGTACAAGCTAGATGCACATGTTGTTCAATGTAATAGTGTCTCTGGAAAGCCACTAAAAGTTGCTCATGGAGGTAAAGAGGGAAATATCCCTAATTATGCTAAAACTATATAAATCAAACCTACTCTGGAAAGTGTATCTCATCTCAAGTTCTGAAATAGTTGAAGGCTTCAGAAGGTGTAATCTGAATTTGTTCATGAGCAATGTATATCTTTCCTTGTTTCTTGCCTCAGATCCTCTCACAATCTTCTTCATTTGCTGGAGTATATTCATTGAGATGTGTTTTAGTCGATGGATATTCGTTTCTTTTGTCTAAGTCAAGATACTACATGTCGTTCATTAATGATTATTCGAAAGAGCATTTGTATATTTTTCACGAAAAGTAAATCGAAATTATTGATCTAGGATTTAAGAGATTTAAAATCTTGTTGAAAATCATCTTTGGTAGAAAAATTAAATTCTTAAGGGTGATAATGGCGGTGAATTTTTGTTGATGAATTTGAGAGGTATTGCAAAGACCATGGGATTAAGACATAAGACTACACCTTATACTCCACGGCAAAATGGAGTTCTTGAGAAAGGTTCAATAGGGCCGGTAATAGAGGCTTACAGTATGCTCAGTAGTGCTGGCTTGGAGGAGAAATTCTAGGCTGAGGCTATATCTACTACATGTTACCTAATAAATCGTTCTCCAAATTCTGCTCTTGTTGAGAAAACACCTTTGGAAGCGTGATCTGGTAAGAAGCCCTCTTTAAGACATTTGTGTTCTTGGCTGTGAGGCATATGCTCATGTGCCGGATGTGAAAAGATCTAAACTGGAGAACAAAGCTATCAAATGTATTTTTATTGGCTATAGTGCTGTCATAAAAGGATACAAGCTTTGGAATCTGTCTGAGAGAAAGGTTGTATACAACGAAATGTAATCTTTACTAAGTGAGCTAGAAACCTTCACTTTGGATCTGTCGAGAGACAAAGTCCTAAAACTAATAAGGGATGGCTTTAATTCCTCCTACACACGGAAGAAAGAGGAATTGAAAATTCAAATAATACTGGCTGAGGCTCAAGGTTTTAGAGGATTCGAGAAGAACCTCGGCCTGAAACAGAGTGAGGAGGTCAACCATGAAGACAGCGGATAGGTATGGGTTCTCTTTGATAGATTCTACTTGTGCCTATGCTTTGATTTCTAGCAGTGAGCCTAGGACTATAAAGGGAGGCATTTAAAATGTCTAATTCGGACTCTTGGTTGGGAAGCCATGAAGCGAAGAAATGGCATCATTAGAAAGAATGAAACTTGGAGTTTAGTGCCCTTACTAAAGGCGAGAAAAAGTTGTTAGTACCAAATGGGTATTTAAGAAGAGTTAGTGCCGGATGGCGGTGTGGAAAAGATACAATGCTAGGCTGGTTTAGAAAGGAGTTATTCGAGGTAGGGAATTGATTATGGGAGATTTTTCTCCTGTGGCTAAGGTGACATCTATCAAATTTCTTTTGTCACTTGCAGCAGTGTATGACTTAGAGGTCGAACAGATGGATGTGAAGACAACATTTCTTCATGGTGATCTTGAAGAAGAGATTTACATGTCCCAGCCTGAGCACTTTGTTGAGAAAGGTAAAGAGAAACTGGTTTGCAAATTAAAGAAGTCTTTGTATGGGTTAAAGCAGTCACCTAGAATGTGGTACCAGAAATTTGATATTTTTGTAGTGTCTTTGGGATTTGTGAGATCAAAATCTGATCATTGTATCTATTATAAAGCTGAAGGTGATCAAGTTCTTGTTATTGCTCTTTATGTTGATGATATGTTGTTCATAGGCAATAGTAAGCTAATGATTTCTGATCTTAAGTCTCGGTTAATACGCTAAGTTTAAGGAAATAGAAAAGATCTTGGTGCAACAAAGGTATATTACAGGGATGGAGATAACTAGGGGCGGGGCAGTAAAAGAAAGCTTTGGCTCGGTTAGAGTAAGTGCTCTCAGAAGCTGTTTTTAAAGAGATTTTGCATGAATGATTCTGAAACAGTGGATTGTTTCAGTCTTCTGGGAGGCAAGCTATCTGTTGAAAGGCTGTCAAAATCTCTTTTGAGATGGAGGACATGACCAGTGTACCTTATGCTAGTGTTGTTGGCAGTCTTATGTATGCAATGGTCTGTACAAGGCCAAACATTGCCCAAGCAGTGGGAGTTCTTAGTCGGTTTATGGCTAATCCTAGAAGAACTCATTGGGATGCTATGAAGAGAGTGTTTAGATACTTGAAGGGGACTTCAAAATATGCTTTGTGTTACCATGGGAACTTGGTTGAATCACAGAGGACTCTCAGCATTCGAGGTTATGTAGATTCTGATTGGGCAGGGGAAATTGACAGCAGGAGGTCCACCAGTGGATATATTTTCATGTTGAATGGTGGTGCAGTGAATTGGATGAGCAAGCGGCAGGCTATAGTCGCTTTGTCCACTACAGAGGTTGAATACATGGTAGCTACTCATGCTTGTAAAGAAGCAGTTTGGTTGAAATGTTTGTGTTCTAACATTGGTTTTGATGCAGGGGAGATAACTATTTTCTGTGACAGTCAGAGTGCAATTTGTCTGAAAAAAAACCCTACTTTCCATGCCAGGACGAAACATATAGACGTACAGTACCAGTTTGTATGAGATATGGTGGAGGATGGAAAGATGGGTTTAAGGAAAAGGTTGATACTCACGGAGAATGTGGATGTCATTAATGAAGCCGATTGAGCCTGAGACAAGTTCAGGTGGTGTGCCAATTCAATGGGCCTTAGTACCCATGATTTTCAGTAAGTTTTGTTGTGCTCTAGAGGTGCCTGTGTGATCTTCGTCAAGTGGGAGATTGTTGGAAATATGTGCCTCAATCCCACAGGCTGAAACCTCTGAAAGGGCCAAGTCAGTGTGACATCTTTCATGTCTGGCCGACTAGTAGCTTGAACCTTGTTGAAATCAGTCAGGTCGCTGTGACCTTGCTTCTGTCTCACTGAAGGAGTCTATCGTTGTGACAGTTTGTTTGTTGTAACGTCTCACCGCTTGTGGAGATCTCTGGCTGACAGGCCATTCAATCGGGCGTCGGGAAGATTCTTGGTTGTTCGCTATGAGCTCTCAGTGATATGATTGTTTCGCCGATAGTATGTTATGTATTGAAGTCTTTGGGATAACTAAGGGTTCTCGCTAAGAAGACTCAGCGAATTGTCAATGTCTTGCCGACAGGAATACATATGATGTCTTTGCGATAACATAAAGATCTTGGTGTGAGGTCTTAGCGATAGATGAAAGTCTTGCCGACGGGGACACTCTTGGGAGTCATTGGTGTCACACTAAGGTTTCGTTATGAAGTCTGGGAGAAGTGTTAATGTCTCGCCGATGTTAAATTTTTCACTTGGTGTGACTCCTGGCGATGAGTGGTGGTGTCGGTGTAACTTAAAGACCTCAGAGTAAAGTCTTAACGAAGGATGTATGTCTTGGCGACTGTTGTTGGCTTCGGAGAGACATAAGATATCTCAGTGAAACCTCCTAGCGATAGATGTGTCTTGCCGACTGTTGCTTGGTGTTTCGGTATAACCTTAATGACTCGGTATGAACTCTTGGCGAAGGGGATATGTCTTGGCGACTATTGATGACTTCGGGGTGACATTTGTGATCTCGGAGAAACCTCTTAGTGAGCATTAAGTCTTGCCGACAGCAATGTTTGGAGCTCGGTATGACTTGTGAGCATTCGGTGTGAGGTCCTGGCGAAGAACGATACTCTTGTCGAATGGTAAACTCACATCTATGAGACTTTTGGACCTTGCTATGTTCTCCTGGCGAAAGCGATAGGTCTCACCGACTATTTGGTGATTCGGTGTGACACATGAAGCTCGATAGAACATCTTGGCGATAACGATAACTCTTGGCGACATCGATATGGAGTTTTGGGCATCGGGGAGACACTTCTTGTGTCTCACCGACATGCCGATACAATGTAAACCTTGTTGACTGTTTGACCGTCCTATGTGGAGTCTCGTGGACCAATAGGAGAAGCCGAATCTGAACAGTTGGAAGATTGTTCGTTGTGACGGTTCTGTGAGGAAGCTTGACAGACATGGAACGACATGGTTATACTTTGTGATTGCAGATTGTGATTGGTTGGTTGAATCGACGGATTGTTGAGTGATTGTATCAGTGGATGAATTCTATTTTGTGCAGACTGTAACTTGAAGGTTCCTGTACAAGTTTGTTCATGGTGAATGCTGCTGTAAAATGATACCAAAAAGATAAGTCCAACATTTGTATGTAATCTTCATTACTGTAATACAAAGTGATTTCTCTTGGTGTGGTGGGTTTTTCTCTCGTAAGGGTTTTCCCACGTATATCTGGTGTTCATGTGTGATTGTTTAATTCTCTGTTTCTAATATTTAATTCAAATGCATCTTTATTGAACTGTAATTGAAAAATTAAAAGTGTATCTGCATTCTTCCCTGAAGTATTGACATTTAGAAGAGTTGTTTCCGCATCTAGCTTTCCTTACAATCCTTGTAATCTTTGATTCAGTAGATCCTAGGGATCCTCTGACCATATGCCCGCCCCTCCTCCTTAAGTGGTTTTAGGGCGCATTCTTGGTTAGAGTTCTTTCATGCAACGTTTTGGGTTAAACTAACCTTAACGTGTGCTTGGTTACATTGTATTTGTTATTGAAAATCAAGAAAATTTTAAGGGGCATATTTCACTTTCTTGTTCTTCACCTTTGGAAACCCTAATTCATTGCGGAAAGTGTTGGAGCTCTGCAAATTCTCTTGTCGAATGCTTTAGATGCCAAATGAGTTGATTAATAGGTCGGATTGCTAGCATTTATAGAAGAAATCAGGTAGAAATCCATTTTGTCTACCATTATTCTCAATTCGCGCGAGCTAGGAGCCTCCAACTCTCTGTTTTCCAAGTTTGAACGTGGACTGTCAATCTTACGATGACAAGACAAAATATAATGATCAGAAACAACTTGACCAGTTTGAAAATATTTGATATACATTGACAGATTTTCGGCCAATAAATTTAATCACTTTACATCACAAAAGTTAAGTCGCTGGAAAAGACAACTTAAAAGCGGTTGACGTCAACGTATATGGCACGTGGAAACTTTTCACAATTCCACAATTTGAAAATAGAGCCGAAGAGTCTGTGGACTCACAAAATCCTCCTGAGATTATGCCGCGTGTCCACATTCCACTTACAATCTTAACTTTTGATATGAAACCCGTTGAAGACTTGGAAACACCAAGAACACGTGTCCCTTTTCCGCAAATCCACGGACTTCATTTAGGTCTTCTCAAAACATCTTGTGGACTCACATAATACCTTTAAAATGTGACACGTGTCCTCTTTTTGTGATTTTGTAGACCACTAATCAACCCTTTGTAAAGCCACCCGCGGACTCGAAGAATGCCTTAAAAATATCACGTGTCACATCTTGGTCTTAATGAAAGACTTGC
>VDFB02243016.1:0-27617 GCA_007258455.2 Sequoia sempervirens | reverse complement strand
AGAGATTTAGTTGACAAAATCAGTTAGGGGGGAGTAATGTCAATGTGTATTATTTAAAAATATATATATATTGCCCATGGAGTTTTCATTTTTTTGTTTTTATTGTAAATCTTTGATGTTAGCTAAAGTCTTAATTATTATAAGAGAAAACATAATTTAAATTGAATTTTATTTCAACTACATCTACTTATGTTGTTTGTTGCTCTAATTTTTATATGATTAACTATGGTATGTAAGTAACAAGGTTCAAAGCAATACATTGAATTATTGCCACAGATGTATTTTTTCTATGCAACTCTGATTATAGAAATGTTTTAAATTAAAAAATCATGATTTGTACTGCAATAGAAATTTATACATAATTAGCCATCAATGGTTTATAAAGATGATACATTAGATATAGCAAAATGCATTCATAGTTGAAAACATTCCAACTTACAGATTATTATTGTGACAATATCAAGTAGTCAAGATGATGAGATGTGTGCAGCCATATATAACATCTGAACACATTAAAAAATTATAAGTAAAACTAATTATTTGAATAAAATGTGTGGTCATTTATGATAACTTTACAAACAACAGAATCCAAGATCATAACATCAATTAATATAAAAAACAACATTCAAAAAATGACTTATAATTTTTTACAGTAAAGAGATCACTGCATAAAATAAGTATTAAGAGTTAAATGACTGACCTTCCAATCAACAAAAATGCAAATTTTGTATTGCCTACTTTCCTAGCACGTGCCATATTTTCAAACTCAGACCCATTCTTAACAACAAATTCAGAAACAAATCAATATTCGAATACTTAATATTCAAATTTTCTATGCAAATCCCTGTAAGTTGTTTACATTACATCACAAAAGTTTAGGCTATGAAATTATCTGTCCGCAGCCACCTCGATCAACATTTCTTCAGGGTCGTGTCCACTAATTTTCTCTTGTGTGTAGTGCTTTTATCTGTTAAGCCATCAGCACTACTCAAAACTCTTTTGTATTTGTCGGCCACTTCATAACAAAGTCAACATTCTCCCACAGCCAAAAAAAAGAAAAAGAAAAAGTGGTCATTAATTAATTAATCAAAATATATAGTAATTTAACAAAGGTTCTCGCACACGAAAGGAAAGTGGTCAAGATTATTAAAATATGATAATATGTGGAAAATATGAAAACGTCTAGTACTTGAATATTCGTGTTCAACTTGATTGCGCACTCCTCTTCTTGTCGGCCACTGACATTACAAAGTGAGTGGGGTGGCAATACAAAAGAGAAAGTGAGGAAAATGGGAGCTCAAGTGTTTTCACACTTGAACTACATCAATTTATTTTTTTTGTTTTTTAATCTTGTCTTCACTTCCACTGAAAATTGTATTTCGGACAAAAACGGAAGAATTTGGGAGTAAAGGATTATATTTACACATTTAACTAATGACTAAATAATTAATCACTTATTATCTATTTATATATATATATATATATATATTTTAGACACATAGCCATCAACTTGTAAAAATATAATAAATACCTAAACATTAACAAGGTATCAATTAATATTACCTTCTAATCAAAATATGATGACAATTAACATCAAAATATATGAACATTCAACCACATTTGTGACACCAAATTGTATAGCTAGAGAAACTCTTGAACATGAGAAAACACTAGTAAGTGAGCAACAGTTCTCATGCCAGTAGTTCATAATTTACAAGTATTGTTTTTTTTGTTTTTTAGGCTATTACAAAGCTCTACACGACATTTCAAACTCTCACATACTTGCACACTTCCTTGGTACTAATATAAATTTGCAATAACACTTAATATAATAATACAATGGACTACCCATCATATAACATGAGAAATGGATGATAACCACTATATTCCCATGATGAACAAAAAAGATTTCAATCTGGTTGTTATAGCAATGAGTGAAATGAGTAACGCGAAAACAATAACTCGCAGAAAATTAAAGAAAATATGAGACTTGCAATGCCCCCTATGACAATGGAACAAACTAGAACATGCATATTGCCAGGTGTTAGGGGAGTTAGGGTTATCTAAATATTTCTGTAGTAAATTAAATTGTGTTTATTCTTTAGACAAAAATACCGCGTTGGGAATAGAAATCAAGGAATACTAGAAATATAGATAGAAGAAACATAAACAAAGTACATTGTATACGACAAAAAATTGTAGTATTCTTTAAGTGCATAGGGTTGGAGAAGTTTATTTTTTGGCAAAAGCATTTTTGTATTAAACTTTGTTTCATTATACTTTTGAAATCGACAGTATATGCAACATGGTTTAATACTAAAAATGCTTTGGCTGAAATAAAAGCTATCCAATGCAAGTATATATATTATAAACATGATAATGCATATTTGAAGAATGTAAAGCAGAATCCACTAAATATTCACAACATAGTATTCGAGTCATCTGTTGTTATGTCAAAGCAAAAGTAGAACAATTGTTATTATTGCTATTAAATATTTATTGCATTTGTATGTAGATTGATTAATATTTTTCCTAATGCATATTGTGCCAATGTTATCTTGTGCATGAAAACTTTCTAAAGACTTTGTATCTCATTTAATGAAAATGAGAAAAGTCGAGTTAGCGAAGGTGTGATGATAATTTCAGTGAAATGCATCGAATGTTGCTTCAAGAGGAAAGATATGCAAATTCCTATGTCTCCTTTTTGAAATGGATAGTAAGTTAGTCAAGTTTGGAAAAAGTTGGATCGACAACATAATTTTGGTGTAAATTTTTGTACGAAAATTACAAAGTTGAAGAAGTTGAAGAAATGGAAATCTACCATAAAATATTTGAAAAGACTATGACTAGGATGAATGTCCTCATTTTGGGACTTCACACTTTACCAGTTGTCCCTTACTAGCTTAACATTTCAGCTACTGTCTATTTAAGATAGTTAACTAGAAAGCATTTTGCTATAACTCTCTTAAACAATATATTTGTGGTGAGGCAGCTCTAGCATGCATAGAAAAGCTCATGCATACCACTATGCTATAAAAGGTATTCTCATCAAATTTCAATGTGGGCCACAATTGAAAAGTATGACTTACCTCGCAAGTGTAATGCCGATGATCAGCTTAACCTGAGTAATGCATGGGTGGAAAGATGAAATTAATGATCAGTAAAGGCATTTTTGCATCAAGTTTGAATGTCGGCCATAGTTGAAAATTTTAAATTGGCTTATAATTCTACAATTCAACAAGAAATATTTAGGTGTTATGTCATTGACATTCTATAGAAAATATAAATTTGGAAGAATATGTCATTTGTAAGAAAGCCATTTCTTAGTACAATGCATGTTTAAATCAATCATCTTTTGCAGTTGAAGGACATCAAGAGAAGAGAATGACCAAATTATGCAGAAGGAATACAGTTGTAGACAAAGAGTTTGATAAGATGATGTCAATGGGATTTGCACTACTCATAAAAGAGATGTTGATCCTCTTTACATTGCTCGTTTTAGTAAAAAAAACTTCTCATTTTTTTATATTATCTATAGCAAGTGTATTAGTCATATTTTATTTGTTTGGTATTTGATTGTTTCTTTGGAAAAAATCACAATTACTCAAAAAGTAATATGAAAATGCTAAAGACGATTAGATAAATAAGTTGTGAATGTATATTATTTTCATTTACTTGGCTACATTTTCATACTTTATTTAATTCATCTTTATGTTGATTTGTATTGATAATTCTTTGTCACCAAATATGTAGCATAGATTTGTAATTGCAGTTGATACAACACTAGAAATGCATTAATGTCAAATAGGGAATTTTTTTGACAAAGTGTCAATTGTGCTTTAGAAAATTAAACAAAGCAATGGAGAAAAGTTACAGAGGTGTCAAAAAACGGTCAGGTAGATATGGTTCATAAATCTATAACCCCAACTTAAAGAAGCAACAATGGCTTTGAACTTTTGATACTGCAGAAGAAGCAGCTCATGCTTATGATAAAGTTGCAATAGCAATTGGAAGCAAAAATGCAACTACTAATTTTGTATACATCAATTCTAACCATTGTAGCTACTTGTCCAAGGAACCTGTTCCTAAACTATGTTATCCAGAATGTAGATTACAAAAGAACAAGAAGCCAAAGAATAAATTTGCATCTAACCAATGCAAACAAGTAGCAGAAGAAAGCGAAGACGTAGGCTTCAATTTTGATGAATTTAAAGAATGTGCAGAAATAATATTGTATAGAGGTGTTAGACAATGTCCAAGTGGTCGATATGGTGCAGAAATTTGGAATACAAATTTGAGAAAACGATAATGGCTGGGAAGTTTTGATACAGCCAAGGAAGTTGCCTATGCTTTTGACCTGGCTACAATATCGATAAAAGGAAATAAGGCAATCACAAATTTTGACCATACCACCAAGCTCTTGCAACAAACTTTCTCTAATGAACAAGATAATGAAGGCCTATGCTTGAGTTCTGATGACTCTGAACAATGTGCAAAAGAAGTATCATATAGAAGTGTTATAAAACATCCATGGGGTAGTTATGTTGCAAAAATTTGGAACAAGAAATTGAAAAAATGACAATGGCTAGGAAGTTTTGATATGGCTGAAGAAGCTACATATGCTTATGATATGGCTGCAATTTCCATAAAAGGAAATAAGGAAATCACAAATTTCAACTATACCGATTCAAACCTAGTAGACCTGCTACATTCGACCAAATTATTGAAACAAAGCATGCCTGATAATAGCTCAACCAATTTAGGAATACAAAAATTAGAATCAGATACTGTGAGTGATAAAAATATCTCTCACCCCAACATTGATGACTATATGCAATATTTTGCAAATATCATTGATAACAATGAGGACATTGTTGAACTTGATTTCAACAAATTAGATCTTCCTATCTTTGATCCAAAGTTATTAGAGTAATCTCTAATACCAATATTGATACTAGAATCCATTTGCAAGACTATGCCTTTGATAGTTCTCTTGCAAACTTTGGAATGCATTGTCCAAGTATATTTGAAATTGTCAATTTTGATACCTTATGTGAAAACTCTACTAATAGTAATTTTGTAACTTCATCTTCCTTGGCATGGGACCAACCCAATCTTAGCTCTACCAATAGCCCTATTATAGTTAGTAGAACAAACAATGATACAATTTCAATGATGAATACTGAAAATTTGAGTATTCTAAATAAAATTGAAAGCTAGTATATGTACCCACTCTTGCAAGATTCTCTATTTGCAGCTGAAAATTTTGAGATAAACAAGGAAAAAAATATCAATTATGATATTAGTAATCAGTATAAAGTTTTTAGTACTTCTACATTCACTAGTAAAATTTGATGTTGTTTTTTGGGATATTAGAATTCGTTTAAAGAATATTGTATGGTATGTTGAAAAAGAAATATAGATTGGATTGAAGGAAATTTCCATTTGACAACATTGTATATTTGTAATAAAAAATCTTGTTTCAATGGTGAGATTTTTGCACAACATAAAGATCATAAAATTGTGCAATTATCACATAACAATTCTTTACAAATATATGTATTGATAAAAATTGTTGCATGTGATGAAAATATATTTAATTGATTAATTAAATAATTATATCCTTTTGTCATTGTAAAAATTACTAATTTCATACTTACAATTCCTACTTTCTCAAATTTTCTTAATTATTTTAAAGTTCTTATTTATCATCTATTATTTTTGTAATTTTCATGTGTCATCCTTTCAACTTCGTATCTTGTCTTAAAGTTCTTATTTATCATCTCTTATTTTTGTAATTTTCATGTGTTATCCTTTCAACTTCATATCCTGTCAGAATAAGCAAGATGGCAAAGAATAAGCGTATCAACATGCCACGACAGAAATGGGAGGTTCCAATTGTAGGCCCAATTGATTCCAATGTATTGGAACACATCTTTTTTGTCGAATGTCCACAAGTTGAGGAAGCCATCAAATTGATATTAGGTGGAGATTTGTTAATGGTCAAAATGGACTGAAATACTACTCAGATGTAGTTTCACACTTTCTATCAAATTGCATGGACTTAGTCCACAATTCAGACTCCCTAGGTAAATTAGCATATGCATATGTCAAAGATTATCTACTTCCACCAAATGTTTACAATCAAGTCGTGGCTCAGTATGATAAAACAAGTGGCAATGCTCCTTTGGGAGGTTTATTCCCTTACTCAATGTTAAGGGAATGTGAAGCAATTACATGTGTTTACAATGCTATACAATTGGGTTTGAACAATAACTATGACCTCATAATCATGCATTCCTTGAATGCACATTCTACCCACTTGGGTCAACATCTCTCAACAAGGATCTTAGAGGTCATTAGAGCATTGATTTACTTAAACAAACATGTTCCTCCTCGAGGCCCTGTGACATCTCCAGTATCCACATCCACTTTAGATACAATTTCTTCAGAGGAAGTTGTCAGTGTTTCTTCTCCATACAGAAGCTCTATGTAATTTGAACAATTTGCTATATTGTTCATTTATGGTTTTGAACTACACAATTCTATGCATTTTATGCTTCTAATTAAGTTTACCTTTACTTTTCTTATGTTTTTAGGGTTTTTAAAAGGAACATATCTCATCACCTAGAGAGTGTAACATTATGAGAACAATAATTTACAACTTGGAAAGTTTTCTGCTATAAATGGGTTTTCCTATATCTTGTCTACCATCTAGGAGCTTGTGCTATGTAAATAACAATGTGGTTAAATAGTTTTGTGTATGGATTCTCTATTATTTGTAAGAAATTTAATATCAGATCATTTTCCATAATCATATATGTAAAATATGCAATGCGAATTTCATACAACGTTTACCAAATACATAAATTAGAATTAGAAAGAGTCTAAAAAAATACATGTGTCAATAATCCAATTTATAGATTTCAATTTTGTTATCGACATTCGATAGTTATATAAAGATATTTAATTTACTCATTACATCATCTTGCAAAAGTAAATTAGTCATGTGGCAACTGCTACTTACTACGAAGACCAATAGAAATGAATGTGAGCAAAAAACAATTTTCATAAAGTCATATGGTAGAATTGGAATAGAGATTAGTAGATTTATAAACTACTTTTACCACAATAATGTGAAAATATATAATTTTGATAAAATTGAAATCTAACAATTTTGATTGCAAACAAATAATAACAATAACATTTTCGTATTGCAGAACTAGAACCAAGAAGAGAAGATCATCCAAAAATATTATTCTCCACATTAAATACAAGCACAAGTTGACTAAGTGTTCTCTTCATAAATATAATAGGTACATTAAACTTCTTCATTTTACTTCTAAACAATTCTAATTTTTGTTTGCAAAAATGAAGAGAAAAATTGAAAATAGACAAGAACAAGCAAAACAAATAGTAGATGTAGAAAATTATAGACTATCAAATCGCTCTCAAGTAGATAATATTGACAATGCACTAAGAATTGAAGGTCTATATAGAACTAATACATTTAAGTACAATGTAGGAGATTGTCTTTTTGATTCATTAGCATTTCTACTTAATCATCACTACACCTCATCTAAATTACGCAACGGAGCAATTGATTACTTTTTAAAATGCTATTCAGAAGGTGATGAAGAAGCAACTTGGTCATATAACAATGAATTACATCCAAATACATTAGATGTACTGCATAAAATAGACAACATTGAAACTTATTTTCGGAGAATGCGAAAATCAGCTATGCCAACCACAAATAATGAAGAAATTGGATTATGGGGAGACACATTTTGTATTAAGTGGCTATCCAAATGGCTAGGCATACAAATAAAGGTTTGGTCAGTAAGAACGGCGCATAAATATTTGCATTTTAATGAATCATCTAATGCAGAATCACACTCTATCCTTTTCCATGATACAAATCCTCTTCATGGACACTTTGAGCCACTTCTATCATATCAACTGCATTCGACTAATATCAATTCAACTGCATCACTTCGTCAAATTAAAAAACTAATTAGAAACACCAACAAAAACAACAAGATCGAATTCAATCAAATTGAAAACATTCAACAATATACGGTCAACTCACTACGAAAAATCAAAAAACAAATACGTTCAAAAAATATTGCAACATGTACAAAGTTGGAAAAAGGAATTTCAAAATCAGCCATTGAATTGTTCAAAAAACAAATTGAAGATACACCTAGATATGTATGTTCAATTTGTCAAATGTTGCATTTTAAAAAAGACATTACAACTTTGAAAGACAAAGAAATGAAAATGTATTACAGCTTGTCCACAAATAAACAAATCACAACAACAAACTATATTTGTTCCAAATGCAAAGCATCATTGAAAGAATGTAAATTACCAAAATATGCAACTCCAAATTACATCCGAACAAATAATCCATTAGGATATGTGGCAATGTTGACACAACTAGAAGAACGACTAGTGTCCCTTAGAATTGCATTTGCGCAAATTTGGCAATTAGGATACAAAAATTCACAATTAGGTTTGACCGGGTCTATTATAAATGTACCAGTTAACTCTGATATCATACAACGAGCATTACCACGTTCAACGAACGAAACATCAACAATAGTTGTTGCTCTTAAAAGACGCTTGCAGTATAAAAATGCATACCAAACAGGAATGGTACGTGCAAATATGATAATGAAAGCGTTGGATCAATTATCAAACAAAAAATTATACAAGATGGAGAATGTTGAGATAAACAAAGACTAGATTGAAATTCTACGACTAGATAGTGCAAAGGACACAACAAGCGATAACAATACAAGCGACAACGATGTTGAAAGCGATATTGAAAATGAAATACCTAGTGAAACATTGATACATGGTTTCACTGAATCTAAGTGCATACATGAAATGCAAGACAAGATCATAGAAATTGCACCAGTAGAAGGAAATAATCCAATTGGAATATTTAAAGATAAATACGCTGAAGAGATGAATTTCCCTACACTGTTCTTTGGCAATCCACGTGATGAGGACATTGTCAAAAGATATTCGTATCAAAAAATTGTAAAGTGGGAATTACAACATTCAAATAGGAAATTTGCTTACCACACTACAAACCTATTCTTCAAAACCATTAAAATTCTAATACAACAAGTGCTATCCACAATATGGGTGAGATTACGTAAGGGGCAATTAAAAGGGAGAAGGCTACTAGCAAAAGATGTGAAACATAAACCTAATTTAGAAAATATTCTTAAATCCGACATTGGTTATGTCGATTTCAAAAAAATAAGAATATCTCCAGATTATTTGCATCAACTAAAAAAAAATCTATTTGCGATGATAAGACAACTTGGACCACCAACTTTTTTTGTTACATTTACAAGTGCTGAACAATATTGGGAACCATTAACCAAAACACTTAAAGAACTACATCGTACATATCAAAAAGCAACCAACCATGAACAATCAAATAGTACAATCAAAGATGGAAGAATTCATTTGATTAGAAGAGATCCGATTACATGTGCACGCTATTATAGGCATAGAATTAATGCAATGAAGAAATTAATATTAATAGACAATTCCTTTTTTGGAACCATTTCAGATTATTTCTCCATAACCAAATTTCAAAATCGTGGAAATGAGCATGATCATTTCCTCTTGTGGATTAGACAAGCACCAATTTACAGAAGAGATAGTAACATAACTATTGAACATTTTGTAGACAACTACATTACTTGTAACACTGAACATCTACATCCAGATATAGCTACAATACACAAACATCACCACACGAAACAATGTCGAAGGTCGAAGAAACAAACTTGTAGATATAATTTTCCGCTCCCGCCAATGAAGAAAACTACAATTTTGGAACCAACTAAAACCAATGATGAAAATGTGATTTCAACAGCATCAAAAATACTTTCCACTTTACAACAAGCAAACTATGACAAATCAATCTCATTTCAAATGTTCATAGACGAAATGAATATTAGTGAAGATGAATACATAATTGCCATCAAGTCTACAATCTGTAGGCCGACAATATTTTTGAAAAGGAAACCATCAGACATATGGAATAATAGTTTTGCTAGAACAATGCCTGAAATATGGAAAGCAAATACAGACGCACAATTTGTATTGAATGCATATGCAGCGGCTATGTATTGTAGCTCGTATATGACAAAAGTAGACAAGTCAATGACAAATGCATTCAAAAGAATTTGTAAAGATCATGAACAAAATAGTATCAATGCAATAAATATGATTAGTAAACTAGGAAACACATTACTCAATTTACAACAAATGTCTTCGCAACAAGCAGCACACATTGCTTTATCACTTCCATTAAACTATAGTTCAAGAAAATGTGTATTCATTGATACAAGAAATGAGGACGAGAGAACATTTGTCTTAAAATCAACTAAACAATTGAGCAAAGAACTAGATGATTCAGAAAACGTAACATCAAAATCATTGATAGATTACTATCTAGCACGACCAACAACAATATCACACATTTGTCTTGTAGATTTCATTTCTAATTATAGAAAAGATGGTAAAAAATTACAAAGTAAAGCTGAAGCAAATATAATACGTTTTGTAAACTTCAAAAAACATATTGACTTAGAAAACCATTGTAGAGAACAATTACTACTATATGTGCCATTTACACAAAGTGAAAAATCACTTAAAAATGGATTCCAAACATGGCATAGTGCTTATTTGTATCATGAAAATATTATTACATCAAATCACATAAAATACAACTACAAAGTCAACCTTATGTGGGGCGACATTGAAAAAGTTATAGATGAAATCAACACAAACAATGATCTTGATGAAAATGAAAGCCTTACTGAAAATCGTATGCAGATGAAAGAACAATATAATATACAATTAGATATTGAGACAGAAAAAATCAACAAAACAAATACAATATTTCAAAACGAATTTGAAATTGCAAAACATCCTCAAATAATAGACAATTCTGAGTACTACAAATTAAGACGAATGTTAAACAAAGAACAACAAGCAATTGTAAAAGACATCGCATTGAAAAAAATAAACAACATCAAAGCACCATTACACTTGTTCTTAACAGGAGGTGCTGGAACGGGAAAAACATTTACCGCAAAAGCCATATATCAAACACTTATTCGCATATACAACTCATCTATTGACAACGATCCAAATAAACCAAAAGGACTGATACTTGCTTATACAGGAAAAGCAACATATAACATAGGTGGATTGACAATTCATTCAGCATTACACATGCCATTTAACAAGTCAGAATTCATCCCATTGAGTTCTGAAATATTGGATGCTATGTCAAAGCATTATCAACAACTCCGTGTGGTATTGATAGATGAAATTTCTCTAGTGGGTTCAAGATTTCTACGTTACATTGACAAACGTTTATGGGACATAATGCAAACCCCCACTAGCTATTTCAGAAATCTAGATACATTTTTTTGTGGTGATCTTTACCAAGTACAACCTGTACAAGATGCACTAGTATTTGAGAATCCTCCAACATTAAATGAACTAATGCCTTATAGCTTTTGGAAACAAAATATAAAATGCTATGCACTGCAATCGACAATGCGACAAAAAGATGAGAAATTTGTTTCAATACTCAATAGAATCTGAGTTGGATCCTAGACAATTCAAGACTTGGAGTATTTAAATAAAAAATGTTTGCGCTCACCACCAATGGACCCAACATTCCCCTTCCTCTTCTACAGAAGGAAAGATGTGGAAAAACACAATGAAAACATGTTATCCATCACACAAGGAGAGGTAATTATATTGAATGCAATTGATGAACATGATGACAACTTTAATACAATTATGTTGTATGACCGTTCAATTAATCTACCATCTTAGATACTCTTAAAACCTAATATGCTAGTTGAAATATATGCTGGCAATTACGACATGGAAGATGGGCTTGTCAATGGATCAGATGGAACATTCCAAGCATACACAAAATACACTAATTTTGATATAGTTTGGATCAAGTTCACTGACTCAAAAGTTGGCCATCGACAAGCGAAAAGACTAGCGCAATGTTATAGTGAGTGCATAGACAAAATTTGGACACCCATACTTCGCATTGCAAAGCCTACTAAAAACCTATACAACCAAAAAAAATTGACAATCAGAAAACAATTTCCAATACAACTAGCATGTGCTCGTACTATTCACAGATCACAAGGCCTTACAATGCAAGCATTAGCATTTGATCCATCAAGCATAAACAGACATGGTTTGGCATATATGCAAGACCCACCACACCAGTAACAGAAATTATAACAATCACAAATCAAGTATTCTCCTCTGTCAATTTAACATCAACTTTATATATTCTAGGCGACTTCAACATTGATATGTCAGTGGATAATGGACGAAAGAATTTGCTATCAAATCACATGCACAATTCTAAAATGAATTTTATGTTATATAAATTAAACCATGTCAACAAGCCACTAATTGATCATATTTGGTGTAACATAAATGCAAAACCATGTTCTATTTACAAATCAGAAGCATATTGGAGTGATCATGATCCAATTTATATAAACATTGAAACAAATGACAAATTCAAATCCACTTAGTATCTTTTTAAAAATATTAACATTATTAGTATTTCTTGTAGCTAACAATGGAGTCAAGCAAGAGAGTCGAAACAAGCCAGAAAACCATACAACAAATATCAAAAAGGTGAAAAGCATTGTCTATGTTCAATTATACTATCCAAATTACTCTTGAAAACAATAAATTCAACTGATGTAAACATTGCAGATCCAAAAGCAAGAAGAAAAATATAGTATCAATTGAAGAACTTCACTCCCACAAGGGAGGAAATATATTTGAAGGAGATGTAATTGTGGTCTACAAAACAAGTCTCGACAAACAAAACAATACAAAAGAAGTTCTTCGTGCGGATTTAACTGATGAAAAAGGTGAAATGACAATTACTATCAATGTAATTGGTGTCCTTGTAAAACACATGAATCAAAAATAGTTCCTGGAACAGCTATATGCATTACAAATTTTCAAATTGCACCAAAGACAGACTATGACAGAGGTGATTGTGACTGCATCTTGATTTTCACAAACACAACAACAGTTGAAGTCATACTGTGCATGCATGATGAATACAAATTCATACCAACTAGCACAATTAGACAACTTCTTACAAGTGAAGAAAACTATGCAATTGGATCTATAGCGGCACTTGTGGTGGGAACAAAAAGAACTTCTTTCCAATTTTTTGTTGAAATAAAAGATGGCCATTCAGAAATGGACAAAGCACAGGTATTTAAATATTCCTCTAATTCTTTATTTCATTGCAATTTACATCAATTACTGCTTACCATATTTTTAACTAAAGATAAATGTTCAAATAAAAACATGCATCCACAATACAGGTACAAATACACGAGAGTTTGGAACATCATTTCTCTTCAATGGAAGAACAAATACGCCTCGAACAATATCCAATCATGTTGTTGAGAAACATTGTAAAGAGGCGAGAATCAAAATACAACACTCTACAAACAACTCAATCAACATACATCAGCAAATTGAATAACAAGAGGGCCTTCGAGTATCTCAACAATTTGTTGCATTCAACAATTGAGGTAACTAAGGCATTTGATTATGTCAGCAATTTGTTGTATTCAACATTTAACACAATCACATTTGCACCTATGCAATTATACACTATTAGAAAATGATTAAAAAATACATAATATACATCTTCATTATATTTTGCAGATTTATGGAACAATAAGAATAGCCAATGCATTTTCAAATCCATTTCAAGCTTTCTGTCCAAATTGCAACTACAAATTTGATACATATGGAGAACTACAAGAACAAACTGCCTTTTGTATTAAATGCAAACAACAAGTTGCATATATCTACTCTCACTACTTGAAAGTGATTTTGACAAGTGATAGAAAGAAAACAATGGAATGTACAATGGATAGATCTATTATGCAACTCTTGCTTCCCGAATTACTAAACATTTCCTATGAAGAATACATTGATGACAAATCATCAATTGTCTTCATCCTAAGAGACTTCTGCAAAAAAGGACATTTCAAATTGAATCCAAACAACCTCATAACCAATGCACAATCTATTGAAGAATGATATATACATCTTATATCCAGGTACGCTTGTATTTCACAAACATTTAGCTTCATTTAAAAATTCAATTTCTATACTACATTATCTATTGAAAGATTATCACATAAAATAAAAAACAATGTCCTCATAACCACCTTCAAACATTTTGCTGCAGAAAGGAATGTCAAAAAACACTTGGGTTGTCATCTTCAGCAAGGAGAATAACTGCCACATCTTCAACAAGGACAATAAATATGCAATAGTTCTATATGTTATAGGATTTTCATTTCACAATTAATGACTACAACAAACAATAATATAATTATCTATTACCATTTGTAATGTAATGACCATACTGGTCTATAAAGAGACAAATGCATATTCTTTACTTTTCTATGCATTTACACTCATACTTATTTCTACTTTTCTATGAACATTGCTATGCATTTACATTGATATATATTTCTACTTTTATATCTAAATTCTTCACTTTGCTATGCATTTACACTGATATATATTTCTTAGTATATGCAATTATTACTACTATGTTAAGCAATTCTCAAACAAACAACAACTCACATATCCTACCGGCAAGAATCGACAATGCGTCTCTTGTTGGAAAGATACATTGCTTGAAAAAAATTATAAATATATCTAAATTCTTATGATTAATACATATTATGACACTCGTGGGTCTCTTTCAATATAATTATCAATAATAAATTAAAATACCTTCAAAGTCATTTATTTCTTATAAATGACACCTAACACTGATATCAAATGATTGATATATACAACTATTTAAGATCTTTTTGGGTAAGAAAAATACAAATGACTCTAAAGATATAAATGTGTAGTGCTTTGCTATAAATGCTATAAATATTTTGTCTTTTTTATTCTTACCTCTTCCCAAGGGGGCTCAAGGATTGTGAAAAAAAGACACCATATTTATGGAAAGGCATGTTACAAAGTTATAACCAACTTGGTGTAGTGTGTACAATTATTAATGAAAACCTAGATTAAGTGCTCATGACAAAGTCGTAAATAGATATTTCTCCATATCCAAGACTCAAGCCATTGTTTTATGTGAACTAGAATGTTAAATCTTAATATAAATTTGTAGGAATATTGTGCTTGATTGTTAAACGTTGAAGAGAGAAAATAATTCTTTAATAAGTATGTAAGTTAATTAATGTAATAAGACAAATACCACAATATAACAAATTATAATTGTATAATAGTGGATTATGATAATAAATAAGTATTAAACTTTTAAATACACTTAAGAAGTGATGATACACCTATCAATGTGTATACCATTAAAAAATATGATTGAATTAAACAATTTCTGACATAAAAATGTAACTTTATGATTTATTTTATTTTTTATGAGTAATGTATTTTAAAAACTAGTGACAACATCTAAAAGTGTTATCAAATGGTTGATAGACAAATATATCTCTAGCCTTGCCCACGGAATACTACACATAATAGTTTTGTAAAATAATATAAATATGCACCATTGGTACTAGAGATATAAATATTTGTGTCCATTAGTCACTTGATAGCACCTTCTAGTGATGATGTTACTATTAGTGTATTGGTTGAATGAATGGTTTATTTTAATTTGTGTTTTGTTTTATAGGAGAATTAGTAACTAGTTTTTAAAGGATTGCCTTTGTAACTTTTTTTTTTAATTCAGGGTAACGCTTTTGACCGGAGCTATGAACCGGATACAACCATTCAATAACACCCCAACGGGTTTGAACCTGGTGGAGAACAATAATGCCACCAATAAACCATCATCACACCATGCCAATACCAAGATGCCTTTGTAACTTTATTGTCTTAGTAAATTTTATTTATTTGAGGACAACAGAGGCCTGGCTCAAGCAAATCCATATCAATGAAAATTATTTTGTTCACCAATGACCAATCTTAATGATTTCACCAAAGGGAACAAACACCTTCAAAATCTAAAGTGTGTAATTGAATGAAGTTTATAATTATAAATAAATTAAGGACATACTTTATGATGTGAGTTTTAACTAGTTGCATGTTGTGATAGATAAATTGAATTTTATTGATTAATAATTAAGGATTTTAGTTGATTGAACCCTATGAATCTAAGAATCAAGCACATGGTTGTCCTATCATCTTAGTGGTTTGATTCTATTTGATTTCCATGATCTTGTTTAAAGGAAAATTGTGTCTTTGACACCTACAGAAATTGCTCACTCGATAATATCTAAAGAAAGGAAAAAATTGGTGGTGCTAAGGAGCATCATGGGGCTTACTATGCATTGTTATGCAAAGACTAAAGTTCAAGACTTCATGCACCTTAGTCAAGCCCTGATATTGAATTAACAATAAAAATAAGAGAGATAAGAGAGTTTCAATGGATGTGATGTGTTATGGAAATAAATGAAATTGAGTTGATTGTTGATTGGTGTTTATTTCATGTTAGTTGATAAGTGACTACATCAAAGAGTGACTTTTGAATGTGCCTTGTTAATAAATGAGATTTTAGCTCGTTAAAAAAAAAAATTGTTGATGTTTGATTGACGATGAGTCATGATGGATGTACTTTCAAGAGGAAAAACACTTTTTTTTTAAATGTGTTTTTTTTATCATTAAATGATGTTAGAGTGTCTTAGGATGATACCTTTAAATACATAACCCTAAACACATAAAAAAATTTGGTTCACATGTCAAAGGATAACAATTAGAAACTAGGAATATCAACTTGAAAACATTGTAACCAAAATTTGAATGTTAGGGCCAACGACAAGATCATAATGATCTTGTGCAAGATGAGTGAGCTACTAAAAAATATATTAGAAGGGTTCTAAACAACACAAAATGACAAATATGATTCATGGATCTAGACTTGGTTTAGTGAGTGTGCCAAAGTAGTCAAAAATTGTAAATTCAAACCATGCATATGAGACATTGACCCAAATTGGTGTAAAACTAAAGTGGAAAAGTGTCTAGTTATCCATTGGTGTAAAACTAGAGTGGATAACAATTAGAAACTAGGAATATCAACCTAAAAACATTGGAAACCAAAATTTGAATGTTAGGGCCAACGATAAGATCATAATTATGATCTTGTGCAAGGTGAGTGGGCTACTATAAAATATATTAGAAGTGTTCTAAACAACACAAAATGACATATATGATTCATGGATCTAGTCTTGGTTTAGTGAGTGTACCAAAGTAGTAAAAATTTGTAAATTCAAACCATGCATCTGAGACATTGACCCAAATTGGTGTAAAACTAGAGTGGATAACAATTAGAAACTAGGAATATAAACCTAAAAACATTGGAAACCAAAATTTGAATGTTAGGGCCAACGACAAGATCATAATTATGATCTTGTGCAAGGTGAGTGAGCTACTATAAAATATATTAGAAGGGTTCTAAACAACACAAAATGACATTTATGATTCATGGATCTAGTCTTGGTTTAGTGAGTGTACCAAAGTATTCAAAAATTGTAAATTTGAACCATGCATCTAAGACATTGACCCAAATTGGTGTAAAACTAAAGTGGAAAAATGTCGAGTTATTAATTTTTTATTCTAAATTTTATCCCCACTTTGGCATGTATGCAAAACTATGAGTGTATACATGTCAAAGTATAAATACATGAAATAAGTTACAAGTTATAATAAAAAATAAAAAAATGTAGATTTCAAAAGATCTAAGTCGCTAAAAAAATGTACCTCTAATATATGAAATATATGCATAAACTAAAAGTAAAATAATATATAATGTCTCAATTGAAGTGTTTGGATTACAAACAAGTGCATACATATATATATATAGAGAGAGAGAGAGAGATTTTCACTAAGACAAAGTAGGGTTATGTAAAATTGAAATTGTAAAATTTTGAAAAGTTGAGTACAAAAATGAATAATGAAGCGTAAATGTGAGGTTAACTATAAAATGCATGCCTAAAGTGTACTTACCCATATAATTGACTAACGTGCTTAATGGTGCAAGTTATGATCATGAATTGTTTCTTTATTAACAAAATTTACATGTAAAGATGATGCTTGTGATGTTATTTCTTACATTTCATGCATTTGTGTTGGAGATGTTTTAATAGATTTTTATTTGCATTCACATTGATCATTATCATGAAAGTTTACATAAATGTGAGGTTGAGTATAAAATTCATACCTAGAGTCTCATCACCTACGTAAGTGACAAAGTATGATCAACAATACCTTCCGCACAAGCAACAAGATCATGTGACAATGATAAATATGTAACAATAAATAACAATGTTAGTCAGTCAAAAATATGAATCATGTGAATCCAATGCCCCTCCCCCATAGGAATGTACCATTATATTTTATGAATACATGTGTTGATGGTATAGTGGATAATGATCATGATTTTTTATGTATAGAAAAAATGTTATCCAAATATGATGCCCATGATGTTATTTCTTGCATTTCATGCCCTTGTGTTAAATATCTTCAAATAGATGTCCCTTTGTGTTCCCATTGATCATGAACATTTATATCTGGATGTGCATTATTGGAACCCTTGCTTGTGTTGAATATTTTGACACATTTGTTTCTAAAGTAATTTGCAACAGAGCCCTCAAGTCAACCATCATACCACCACATATTATGTCATTTATGCTCATTTACATGTAGAATGCATTTATTTCATCTTGATTTTGTTTAATATTTTCATATGTAATGGTGGCATATGATGAGCTAGTAGCTTCCTTAAAATTTTAGTTAAAACTAATGTGTTCCTTGTAACTAAGGTTGGAAAGATCATCCTTGTCTTATTCAAACATTGTAAGTCAGTTTTCTTTACCATCAATGTTATCAACATGCATCTTGTGTTTCTCAATGAGATCTCAAATTTTTTGCTTAAGTGTGATACATCAACCTATAGTGTGTCCATTCATCTAATGGTAATTGAAAATTACATAGTATCAAAGTGTTATGGGATATATTTGGATCTATCATTTTTTTAATGGGAGGTATAGTGAGATGTGTTTAGTGTAGATTTTGTTTTAATTCTCTATGAGAATGATTCTCCAATTTAGTAAGGTCTCTAAATTATTTATGTTTCTCTTTACAAAAAATTATTATGAGATGAAGTGATAACATTAATATGATATGTAGTCTCATGTGGAATAGAGGATAAGTCTAGGAAACATCTTGATAACCATGCTTAGTATATTCCCAAAAATATTATACATGTTCATTATGATATTCACACGGGGATCTAAATATAATGTGTCACATGAAATGATAGATGTACCTATAAGACCCGAGGATTTTCCATTATAGGTTGCAAGATGAGAATCACTAAACAAGCACACTATGGTATAATTGTTAACATATTGAATAAAGGAACATGCAAGATCAATAAATATATTGTAAGAAGAATGAGATACATAAAACCATATTAAATCCTCGTAAATTAAATTTTATGCAAATATATACATTGGAAATGCATCATCATGCATGTGAAGATAATATAAGAATACATAAGTTTTAGCATGTGAGTATGCACTTGAATCTTCGCTAAAATTATCGAGTATGTGATCTCTAATGATATATGTGCTATAAATAGTAGGATTCAAAACCCTACGAAGAATTGAAACATTTGTAACATATGTATTAGTAGCATTTGTTTCTTGAAAATAATGATCATCATGTTTACATATAATAACATTACGTGAGAAAAATTTCAATCATAATCATCATGTATGCATGCATCTTGAAGGTCTTTGTAAGATAAATTAACAAGAGAAGAAAAACAAATATCATCTTCATCAAGTATAATACCCCCATCGCATGAATCATACACCATAGATGTAGCATTAGATGAAGGTAATATTGGCTTACAAATAATGCATGCATTAGAAATATGAACTATAGTATCATCACACTATAATTTAATATAAACGTCAATGGGATCATCATGAGTTATTTGAGAAGAATAATAATTATCAAATAACACATTATAGAAAGATAGGTATAAAGAAGATCGTGGAATGGTGATGATCAATTTTAGGTGTTGACGAAATTAATTGAACATGCATCACTAATAGATGGTAACAAATAGATGCATGTGCAGGAGAATCCAAGGAATGGAATAGGAAAAACCATGGTTAGAGAAATAATATCATCACTAGCCAACAACATCATGTAAAGCGCATCTCAAAATGCACTAATAGAATGTAGGACTGCAACATAATTCTAACTTATCATATAAAGTGTATAATCATCATGAATCATGGATAAAATTAAGGAATTCATCTAAAAATAGATGGAAAGTGCATACGGGGCGTCCATGAAGAACAAAAATTAAGACAAGATGAACCACGCATCCATGGAGGAATGGAGCATTATCCATATTATAGCGAAGATATGGGTCTATATTAGTAAGAGTCACAATGTAATGGAAAAATACATTAAGATCCTAGATGCATAATAATAGAATTATGTTAAGGAAAAAATGCATCATTACAATCCACAATGAAAGAGTATAGTAATTTATTGCACAAGCAATGAAGGAATGATCCAAAATACATACCAACTCATGGTCAAACCATAGGAAAAGCACCTGGCGCATGCAGGAGAAAAATAATAATAATAATAAAGGAAGTGAGTGATCTAAAATCCTGAGAAACTCCTCGTTGCCGGGCTTGAGCCGGAGCAAAGATCGGGATGGCGGACCTCCCGTAGACTGACCCGCTTCACTGCGGAGAATCACCTTGATGCAATGAGTGCTAAGTGGACCATTCATTATCATGAGATGGGTTCTTGTGAACCACTACTCATGAAACATGGGTCAATGTGTTTGACTCAAAAAACTACATGGTTAAATTCTAATAGCAATATCACAATTTGACATGCTTCTGTAAAATACCTCCTACTCTATCACCTGATGAGCTTAAAGGCCCATTATGAATGTGTTCATAAGGCACAACACTTGCTGAAGGTTTTGCAAATGGGTAACAACTCAAGCGGGCTTAACCTTGGAGAAAACTCCCCGGTTCAGCGTGCTTGAGCTGGAGCAGTATCTGGATGGGTGACCTCCCGGGACGGACCAGTGCTTCACCTCTGTGAGCATCACCTAGATGCAATGAGCGCTAAGTGGACCATTCGATATCATGAGAGATGGGTTCCGGTGAACCACTACTCATGAAACATGGGTCAATGAGTTTGACTCGAAACTACACTCGCTGAACCTCGGGAGAAGCAATATCACAATTTGACATCACTGTGGAAAAATAATTCTCCTACTCTATCAATCTACGAAACAAGCACTTCATTATGAACGGCCCAGCAACATTTGCTTTTCAGTTTTTCAATGGTAATAATCCGGCTGCCTTTAACCTTGAGAAAACTTCCCGTGCTTAAGCCGCTTGAGCCGGAGCAAGATCGGATGGGTGACCTCCCCGGATCTTACCCGGCTTCCACCTCCGTGGAGTATCACCTAGATGCAATGAGTGCTAAGGGACTATCTCGGGATATCATGAGAGATGGGTTCTTGTTGAACCACTCACTCATGAAACATGGGTCAAATGAGTTTGACTCAAAACTACACGCATTGAATCCTCGGAGAAGCAATATCATAATTTGACATTTGAAAACACTCCTACTAATGATTGGTATATTATTGTTTATGATTGAGTAAATTAAAAAAAGGATAAATATTAAGAGAAATAAAATGCCACATTATCATTGAATCATTTAAAGTATGTATATGCTCTGCAAATATTAAAGGAGTCTAAAAACAAGTTATCTTAAAAGGAATTACATTATCATTTTCGTCTTTAGATGCATGAGCAGAGCATTCAAATTAGCTATAGAGGGGTTACTGCAACTAGATAAATTTTAACTTAGTGATAATTATTAGAGTTGATTTTATATTTGGATATGATTGTTGTGGGTTGTATAATTATTCATTTTGTTTGATTTAAGTGTTTATTCAACATACCCCAAGGAATACCCTCTTAGGTTTAAGTTGAGACCCAAGAGTAGGAGAGATTATTCACTCATATGTTAACCTTGAACCATCATGAGTCTCTTAATGAGCTTTATTTTCCTTCTTGAAGACAAGTCCCTAGCCTTAAAGGTGGAAAAAACTCTAGGATATGGGAGATTTATCTTAGGACCTAATATTTTTGGTGTTGTTGTCAAGCATCAAACTAATCAAGATAAATTCAAAAGAATTTGGTAACTCAGAAAGGGAGTTTTCAGCTATATAGTTGGTAGCTATATGCTCCCAACTTAAATATCCTCTAGGGTGAGGAGTGGAAACTCTATTATAATGTATAAACCAATACCATTAAGTAGACCCAAAATATTATAAAAAATGGATAGAATGCGGTGATTAGAAATCTAAAGAGAGTTTTACCTAGTTCTAGCTTATGTGAGAAGACAACAAGCTGAATAAAGATCCAAAATACCAAGTATGTCATTTGTGCATGATTCCCATGACATTGAAATAGTTGGTACATCAAATAGAGATCAATTAGTAAAATATTGAGATCAATATACTTTGGATGACTTAATCGACAATAGAGTTAGATTTTCTCAAAGAACCTATAGGTGTAATAATGGTAAATCTAGAAGTAAGGAAAATTATGATACAAGAAATAAAATTACATCTCAATAGTTGCACATTGATAATGCAAATATGGATTTACTCTTATCTCCATCTTTAAGAAATACAACGGTGAATCCATGCCATGATTCTCTTAGACTCTTACCTCTTCCCAAGAAATTAAGCAAGAATCAGATACTCTAATTCACATTGTGGATGTAGCTACCCAATTAGAGTATGACCTTTTGGAAAGAAGGTTGGAACAATATATTGATATAAATAAACAAATCCATCAAACAAAATTAAAAATGATGACAAAAATCTAAAGGTAGCAAGCAAAAATTGCCCAATCATGGTCTAAAGACATTTTTAACCAATATGGCCAAACCATTGGTGCCACAACATACATGCATTTTTAGAATTATCAGTTATATTGTTAGAGTTACAAAATGTGGAGGCATTCAACCTAAACAACGTCCCAACCCAAGATCTTTTAGCAACCACAAAATTTCATCTCACTAGCTAGCGACCATACTTGTCAAATGTCACATATAATCTAGAATCTTTCAACTTGGATACAAAAATCAAATTTCTCACGAGTCTTTGAATAAAGAAAGTATTAGCAAGATTTTTTACCCTCCCATCACCCACAACCTAAATTTTGATGCAAATTTTTATCACCGAGATACACTTATCCTCCATAAAAATCATGATAGGAAGAGAATCAATCCTTGTGAAGAGTCATTTGGTACAAGAAACCTAAGTCTTGATCAACTAGGATTCATCAGAAATAGTATTAGTAAAAATATGCAAAGTTTCATCACCACCATCAGAGGATTTTTAAGTGGAGTCATAATTCTTCTTCTTATTCCTACACTCCTTAATATGATCATGTTTTCTATATTTCCAACACTTTTTCTCTTTCTTAGAGTCTTATTAGAATGGCCTCAAGGAATATCTCTTTTTTGATTTTTACTATCCTCTTTTGACCCTCCTTTATCCTTGGGCCTTCCTCAAATATGTAATGCATCCTTTGAATTCTCTTCCATGGATTTTATCCTCATTCCCTTGATAAAAAATGTAGCAATGGAGGCATCCAAATTTAGATCTATAATTGAACCACTAAGAACAAGGATTATTTTTTTTATAAAAATAATTCAAAGAGAAAAGTAACAAAATACATGTATCCTCATATTAAAGCTTAACATCAATGGATTCTAACTTAACTATAATAAAGTTAAATGAATTTAAATGCTTTGAAATAATGTCATTTTCCTTCATTTTCAAATAATACAATTTTCTCATCAAATATAATTTATTTATAGGACTCTTAGTTTGGCATATCTCATTCTAAATTAGAAAGCACACAACCTACAATACAATTAGCAGGTGCATAATTAGTAGTACCATCAACAACAAAAATCTAAGGATTCCCCCATCAGACAAGCTCAAAGGTTCTTGCTAATGATTCAATCATTAGGAATGGAAAGGTATAGACAATTAGAATTTTATGACATTATAGGTTCCTAATCCAATACCAAATGAGATTAAGGTAAATGATCCAAAATTTCAAAGCAATAATGTTATCATTAGAGAGGATCACTTAAGATGCTTTATCAATATAACAGATGAATATAAGATAGGGGATGAAGATGTCATGATGAAACTTTTTGTGTAGTCATTGGAAGAGAGTGAAAAATAATTTTACATGATCCTTTCAAACAACATAGACTCATGGGATGAGTTTATGATATTTTTCATATTATAGTACAGAGAAAGAATTAATTATAAATTTGAAATTCATGAGCTGACCACCATTAGAAAAGGGATGGATAAAATTATTTTCAACTTTAATAGTAGTTTTGTGATGATAGTGAGGAAAGTTCCTCCCCGTGTGAGGAAAAATGAACCTATTTGCCTAGTCCTATACTATGGATCATTTGATATGAAGATGGGATATTGCTTTTGTGATAAGAATGATCAAACATTAAGGGAATCTTATGCCATGGAAATTAATATTGAATTAAATATGAGATAATTTGGTAAGAGTTTGAATAGAGTATATATCAAGACCCTAAGGTTGAATGCAACTACTTCAAATAATCCCCTTACCGCTGAGAAAATTTGTTTTAAATTAATGGGGGCTATGAGCACCTCCCATACAGGGTTGTAAGAAATGAGAAAGGACTACCTTCTAACAATATTTACACATGTTTTAATGAGGTTCAATAGTTACATAATAGACCCTACAATCATGATTGATCCAAGAGACCTAGGAAAAAAGAAAAAAAAATGCAGGATCACTTGGACTAGTCTGTTGTATTGCTAGATGATCCAATATCAAGTTGGTCACATCCAAACATACTCTATGCTTGGGAGCACAAGTTATAGATGCTATGAAACCATGTTATAATGTATTAACAATTAACATATGCCACCCTTAAAATAATTGCATAGAAGAATTGTATGCAATCGTTTGAAGGTAGATGAATGGTGATAGAGAAAGGAAAATGTTTTTAAAAATTTATTTTGGTCCCTTGTGTCCAAAAATCCATTATCTTTAGTCCTTCATCATCTCCTCCAACCATTATAGATCCTTATATCCCAAAATCTACATCTACTACACCTAAGTATGAAAATCCAAAATCTACTTCATTTGCATAACTCCATCACCCATCAAGTTGTGTGCCAATGTTGATCCTAACAGTATTACCATCCACTCATCAAAAAGTCTTACAACACCCTCTCCATTATTCAACATGAATTTTCCATCAATGCATCCCTTTCATCCTATATTTTTTAACATTTTCAATACATGGAGTCCAAGGACACCAAGAGGGACACACACCTAATCCCTTGAGGAAGGATCATGTGAAGCTTTAGAAAGATTAATTTTAGTGTGGTATATGTTATTTTCCTTGTGATATAGCAATTTTTTTTGTTTCCATAGTACTCGTATAAGAGAAATAATTCTAAGATGAAAATGACAAACTTGAGTGCTATAAAGATAATGATGTAGATCAATTTGATGCTTATGGTGATGAATTATTTCAATGTGATAAAAGACAACTATCATGTTTAGTATGATCTACCAAGTCAAAATTTTAATCATCTCAAGGAATTCATACAACAAAGGCATAAGAGAGTGAAACCTTCCAATGATGACATATAAAATATTATTGATGTTACTATCTTGTAGGTTCAAAGTGAGTACAGGATAAGAAATAGGAAAGTTCCAAAGGTCAAGCTAGAAGTGCTATTGTATCAAAGGTGTCAACTAAATCAATAATTAGAGGAAAATAAAAGGAGAATACTATAGGAAAAGGTATGAATACAATTCTAGGAAGGTTGTTACCAAATAAATGGATGCATATCATATAGACCTCTTTTATAGAAGAGGTATATCCCAAAAAGAAAGAGGGTTGATATCCCATTTAATAGTATGGAACATCCTAAAGCTACAAGAACAAGTACATGTTGTCACTTAGAAGTGCACCCTTGCTAAGTTGCAAAACTCAACCTACTAGTGAAACATGGGAAACTTTTTCGAGTTGTGGGTTACCTATGGTGGAAAAGAACCTCTAGAGAGGGTTGGTTCCCCTTGGTTTTATCACCTAAACTAAACTATTTATTGTTTTTGCTAAGAAAAGAGTAAAGAAAAAACATAAATATGAACTTGAAATGACTACGAAGGTGATGCACCAAATTGAAATGACCCATGTTTGAAGTTCTTTGACACACAATGTCCAATAAAACTTTATTTTTTGTCAGAGAACTCTTGATTTTATACACTATACTGAGTGTTTTGCAAGGAGGTCACTTGTATCTCACTGTTTAAAAGGAAAAATGCAAATTTTCACAATTTAAATAGTTATGTACATGTTTTGCACATCTTACAACTTGCATGAAGGTGTAATTTTCTACCTATTATTATTTGGTAGATACACAGTTTGAAGGTTTATCAATTTAAACACAAAAATATATGAATCATGCTCATATATACCACAAAACAACATGTAAAAAAGGAAAAATCTAATAATTTTATTGAAAAGAGGAATTCCTTACATCAAAATAGCTCTAAAACTATATCTTCTTACTTCAAAATGTGTTACAAAAAATCCTTTTCAATTGTTGTGATTGAGAAAATCAGAGTTATAATGTTGTGTTTTTTTCTTGCAAAGCTAAAAACAAGAAATAACTGACTAAAAAATAATCCTAAGGGTGATATATCTCATCCCAAGCATAGGAGAGCACATAGGGACTAAATTTGACTAAGTTACGAGGCTTAAAAATAGGCCAACTCCTTTTCATGCCCAAGAAGTTCTTGTTTGACTTGGTCTCTTCAAACTTGGTTGGTTGACCCCTTCAAGCTCCTTCACATATGCTCCGGTTGGTGATGATGCTCCTAGATGCTTGCATCCTGCCCTTAAGAAGCTCCAAGTTGTCCTTGTCACCCTAGGTATTTGAAATTGCTTCATAATCCTCTCCTAGATGCTTGCATGATGAGCTTCATTTCTCATAGACTACCAAACTTCCCTTTACATGATTTAAATTATCAACTTCATGACTCGATGAGCCCAAATATGCCTATAATTTGGATATCATGGTGTACTTTTAATACCTTTACTTTTGTTTTTCATGGTTGTTTAACTCTTTTGAAACCTTTTATTGGGGTATATCCTGTAGCAATACACTTTCATGTTCCTACAGCCTATCATGTTGACATGTCTATATTTATTACCTTGTTTGACTCCCCAAATGATTGGTATAACACATGTAGTTTTTGAATGATGAAATAGATTTAAATATGTGATTAATGAATGGATATTGTGTATGTGCCATGTGTCTTTTCTTTCGCATCTGTTACCTTGTGTTTCTCAGT